>VZTU01014987.1:239-10837 GCA_013400835.1 Zapornia atra | reverse complement strand
ATGCCTGTGCATGGGTGTGGGTGTGTTTGTGCACACGTGCCCTTTGGCTGTGTGTGTGCAGGGGAGCACCTGTGCAGTCGTGCACACAGGTGTGTGTCTGTATGTGCAGTGCAGTGGTGCTGGGGGGGTTGTCATCCTGTCCTGGATCCCCTCTCTCCAACAGGTCCGTGTCCCCACCCCTACCCCCACCCACCCAAAGGTGCAGGTGCTGTGCCAGAGGGGAGCTGTGCCCCCCCCCCAGCTGCTGGTGCTGCTGGAGGGACTGGGAGGCACTGGCATGGCTGCCCAGCATGGCTGTCACAGCATCTGATGTGGTCTGGGCTGAAGTAGCTCCTGACCCAGCCTGGAGACTTCCCAGCTGCCCTGGGAAAGCTCCCACCCATGTGGGTGACTTTTTGGTGCCAAGGGAGAAGACACCCACTCTGTGGGTGGGCTGCCCCACGGCACAGCTCCCTTCTCCCCCCAGTTCCAGCCCCACAGCCAACTCCTCTTGCGCTGGGCCAGGGAGTTGCTTTGGGTTTTCTCAGGGGAGCAAAGAGCGCACGGGGCAGGCAGACCTGCTGCTCTTTGGCCATGGATCCATTGTGCCAGGGACACACCTGGCTGGCAGTGCCAAAATCCCAGTGAGATGCTTCCTGGGACTTTCCATGCCTGTGAGATCCCCCCGTGCTGCACTGGCTTGTGATTTGAGTCACGGTTGCCCCCATTCCCACAGTACCAACAGCTCTCCTCTCTGCCCACCACAGGTGACCAGGATGCTGCACCATGGGAAGCACTGGAGGTCCATGTGCAAGGGGCTCGTCCTGGGGACCCTCCTGACCAGCTTCATGCTGCTCCTCTACTCCTACGCCGGCCCCCCACTGCAAGTCAGCATGACAGAGTGAGTGTGGGGTCCCAACGTGTCCCCACCGGCAGCTCAGCCCCCCCATTTCACACCAGAGACAGTCCCACGGCTTTCCAGGCACTGGTGGCTTTGCACCAAGATGTCCCCTTCCTACAGCCT
Organism: Zapornia atra; assembly: GCA_013400835.1. Classification (NCBI taxonomy): domain Eukaryota; kingdom Metazoa; phylum Chordata; class Aves; order Gruiformes; family Rallidae; genus Zapornia; species Zapornia atra. The sequence continues at coordinate 9,834 of VZTU01014987.1, read as the reverse complement.
CCTGTTGGAGACTGCATCCTGTACCATGGGTGGGGGGGAAGGTGACCCCCAGCTCCCTGGGGGGCTGGGGATACACACCCCGAGGGGATCCCGCTGCAAAATGACCATCAGAGCTCAGCTCCTGGACAACAGAAAGGATGAGGAGACCCCCCCCTGCCCACTACAGCCTCACCTCCCATGTGAGGAGGTTCCTCATGGCCAGGAGCAGCAGGCAGAGCCAGGCAGTAGTTTGGGTGCTCTTTATCAAGAGCTTTAAGAGTCCTCAGGGCGCTGCCACGTGTAAACTCTCACCCAGAAAGGTGGGCATGGGGAGGTTCAAAGGTCTCTGCTCCCCATCACAAAGAGAGCTGGTGCTCAGGGAAGTCATCCCTCCTGGCACTGAATTTATCTTGGGCTTATAAAGATGAGATCTGCCCGCTGGCGTTTCAAAAGCCACAGTGCTGGGTGGGAGCGTTATCAGGGCTCAGCTTTGCAGCTTCATTAGCAATGTCATCAGTTACTCAATACTCTGGCCTCTGCTCCCTGCTCCAGGCATCTCAGATCACACATGAACTGTCCTCCATGCTCCCCAAGGGTCATAGAATCATAGAATCATAGGGGTTGGAAGGGACCTCAAGAGATCATCGGGTCCAACCCCCTGCCAAAGCAGCTCCCTAGGACATATCACTCAGATAGGCGTCCAGATGGGGCTGGAATCTCTCCAGAGAAGGAGACTCCACACCCCCTGGGCAGCCTGTCCCAGGGCTCCCTCACCCTCACTGGGGAAAAGTTCTGCCCCAGGTTGGTGTGGAACTCCCTGTGCTCCAGTTTACAGCCATTGCCCCTTGTCCTGTCCCCACAGACACTGAGAAGGGGCTGGCCAATTCCCCCTGCATCCCCTGCTTAAGATAATTATAGACTTTAATTAGGTCCCCCCTAAGTCTTCTCTTCTCAAGGCTGAAGAGTCCCAACTTACTCAGCCTGTCCTCATAGGGGAGATGCTCCAGACCCCTAATCATCTTCGTAGCCCTTCTTTGGACTCTCTCCAGGAGATCCCTGTCCTTTTTAAACCAAGGAGCCCAGCACTGGACACAACACTCCAGGTGGGGCCTGCCCAGGGCAGAGTAGAGGGGGAGGATCCCCTCCTGTGCCCTGCTGCCCACACTCCTCCTGATGCCCCCAGGATCCCCTTGTCTCTCTCAGCCCCCAGGGCACACTGCTGGCTCATGGCCACCCTGTCATCAACCAGGACCCCCAGGTCCTTCTCCACTGAGCTCTTCTCCAGCAGGTCATCCCCCAGCCTGTACTGATACAAATGGTTGTTCCTTCCCAGGTGCCAGACTTTACACTTGCTTTTGTTGAACTTCAACCGGTTTCTAACTGCCCAGCTCTCCAGCCTGTTCAGGTCTTGCTGGATGGCAGCGCAGGTCTGTGAGTGCACCTGCAAGGCCCTGCTCTGGAATTATTCCCCTCTCTGCTTGGGTGCTGGATCCTTCACAGCTCCTGCTACCAGGGGTTGAGGACTTGCAGACCTTGCAGGAACGCTCTCAGCTGCTGTCCATGGAGGTGCTGCCCTGGAGAGCTCAGCTCAAGGCACATCTCAACATGACCTGCACCAGGGCCACCATGGCCGTGCCTCTGGGGAGGGGTGGGGACCCCCGCCGGGGCTGCACCTATGCTGGTGGGAACTGACCACAGTGAAGACCCCCTGTAGAGGTGCATCCTTAATGCCTGGGATTGTTTGAGGGGTGGTTGAGCCTGGTTTGGTGGCACAGAGGTGCACCTGCTGTCAGGGCACTCATGGGGGCAGTGGGCTCTTCGCTGCTTGCTGGGTGGGTGCCCTGGACCTGCTGGGCATGTGACTGAGAGCAAAGGACCCAGTGCTGAGGTAATGTCTGCCCAGGAGCCTGGGGGTGCTGCAGGCGGCAGCTGTCCCTGGGTGAGCGCCCATCCCCAGGGTGAGCACCCATTCCCAGGGAAAGCGCCCATCCCCAGGGTGGGCATCCATCCCCAGGGTGTGCACCCATCCCCAGGCTGAGCACCCATCCCCAGGGTGAATGCCCAACCCCAGGGTGAGCATCCCATCCTCAGGGTGAGCACTCATCCCCAGGGTGAGTGCCCATCCCCAGGGTGAGTGCCCATCCCCAGGGTGAGTGTCCATCCCAGAGTGAGCACCCTTCCCCAGGGCAAATGCCCATCCCCAGGGTGAATGCCCATCCCCAGGGTGGGTGCCCATCCCCAGGGTGAGTGCCCATCCCCAGGGTGAATGCCCATCCCTAGGCCCAGCTCCCCCAAAGAGTCAGATAGCCAAGCCCGCCGGGTGCCGGCCGAGCCGCCCTCACCCTGCCATCCCATCTGTTCTCCCCACCAGGATGCCCACACCCTCCTCCTGCTCCTCCTCCCCAGCCCGCAGGAGGGTTCCACCACCACCCCCACCCCCCAACAGCACGGGCAGCCCGTCGGGACGGAGCTGCGTGCCCAGGCTGAACATCATGTTCATGAAGACCCACAAGACGGCCAGCAGCACCATCCTCAACATCCTGTTCCGCTTCGGCGAGAAGCACCGCCTGCGCTTCGCCTTCCCCAACGGCCGCAACGACTTCTACTACCCGGCCTACTTCCAGCGCAGCCAGGTGCAGCACTACCAGCCGGGCGCCTGCTTCAACATCATCTGCAACCACATGAGGTTCCAGTACCAGGAGGTGCGCAGGCTCCTGCCGGCAGATGCCACCTTCGTGACGGTGCTGCGGGACCCTGCCTACCTCTTCGAGTCCTCTTTCCACTACTTCGGGCGCGTCGTGCCCCTCACCTGGAAGCTGGCGGGGGAGGACAAGCTGGCAGAGTTCCTCCAGGACCCCTGGCATTACTATGACCCCAATGGGTTCAACGCTCACTACCTCCAAAACCTCCTCTTCTTCGACTTGGGCTATGACAACACCATGAGCGCCGACAGCCCGCTGGTGGAGGAGTACATCCAGGAGATCGACCGCCGGTTCCACCTCGTCATGTTGCTCGAGCACTTCGACGAGTCCCTGGTGCTGCTGAAGGACCTGCTGTGCTGGCAGCTGGAGGATGTCCTCTACTTTAAGCTCAACGCCCGGAAAGGTTCCACCGTCTCCAGGTTGACCCCTGAGCTCTACGAGAAGGCCACCTCCTGGAACCTCATCGACGCCAAGCTCTACCGCTATTTCAACGCCACCTTCTGGCGCAAGGTGGAGGCTTACGGGAGGGAGCGGATGGCCAGGGACGTGGCCAAGCTGCAGCGGGAGAATGAGAAGATGAAGAGCATCTGCATCGATGGGGGACGCGCCGTGGATGCCAGCGCCATTCAGGAGTCCTCCATGCAGCCCTGGCAGCCGCTGGGGGAGAAGTCCATCCTGGGCTACAACTTGAAGAAACAGATCAACAAGAAGCACCAGAAACTGTGCCGCAAGATGCTGACCCCCGAAATCCAGTACCTGACCGACCTGGGGGCCAACCTCTGGCTCACCAAGCTGTGGAGCCGTGTGCGGGACTTCCTGAAGTGGTAGGGGACGGTGGGCACCCCCCTCTCCTCGGGGGACAACCAGGTGCTTTCCTTTTCCATGGTGTCTGTTTGGGTTGGACAGAACCGGTGAGCAGAACCAGCTGGAGGCTCTTGGCACCCGGGAACACTGAGGGGACCTGCCATCACCGTCCTGTTGACACCCCACTTGGGCAGGAGCCTCTGCCCCCCAACCCTCGCCCTCATTTTGGGGCCCCACTGCGCTGCTCAGGCATGCCCCAGCATGTGGGTGTGATGAGCTCAGCTCGTTCTCAGCTCACCCATGGGTGGTTTGTCTGTGGCAGGACATGACCCAGAACCAAAGGCTGATGCGGTGTCCGCACTTGGGTTTGGAGAATGGAGAACCCAGCTCAGCAGCCCCAGCTTTTACCAACGGGCTCGTGGTCCCCATGGGCAAAGGGCATCTGTGCAGCAGGGCAGCCCTGCATCGTCCCAGTTAGAGGGCCCCGTGGCCCCAGTCCCCACAGGGGACACCCTGGGAGCCCCACGGGGCCTGGTGAGAACTGGCATGGGGAAGGGGTGGTGAGCATGGACCGGTGGGCACCGTCCCAGTGATGCCATCCCCCAGGCATGGCAGGGGGGAGGATGCCAAGGACAAGCTCCATCCCCACCCCATGGTGGGGACAAGCCTCTGGCATCCCGGCCGGGCTGGATGACACCGGCAATACCGCGTCCTGCTGCGAGCAGCCCTGGCCAGGAACAGGGGTGACCCCCACAGCTGAGCCCCCCCCCAGCAGCAGAGGGACCCCGCCGGACCCCCGCCCATGTTCTGCTCCCTTCGTGGTGGCCAGGAATAAAAGAGCAGTTCTACTTTTGTAAGATAACCTTGTGTCTGGTGGGGTTTGGTGTAAGGACTCTCCAGCCACCCTCTGTCCATCTCCTCCTGCCACCCCTGCGTGGCCACAGCAGGATGGGACCCCCCCCCGGCAGGAGTGTGGTGCCTGGGTCCTGTCTCTGCAGGTGTGGGATTCCCATGGTGTGCAGATGCCACCAGGAAGGTCTGCTGGTGTCTCAGGGGCACCAAGGCCCATGGGACAGCCATCACAGGTGACACAACTCGCTCAGGCCACTGGGTCCCAGCTCTGCTGCTGGGGGGTGCACCCCATTTTCAAGGGTGGCCCCAGGATTTGCACTGCTGCTTCTCCAGCCGAAGCACCAGCACCAGTGGGACTGGGGTGGACGTGAGCCCTGATAACCAGTCTGGGACCACCAACCCAACTGCGTGTGATGCTGCCCAAGGACACCAGGGCAGGTGTCCTGTCTGGGACCACCAACCCAACTGCGTGTGATGCTGCCCAAGGACACCAGGGCAGGCCTTGGGACACAGAGCTTGGGGCATCATCTCCCTCAGGTCCCCCCAGATGTCTCCCATGACATGCTGAGGTCTTCTGCTGGGAGCAGGTGCCAGATCCCACTGCCTGCAGATACCAAGGTGGAAAAGACCCTTCTGAAGCAGGAGGTCCAGCTGCACAGCCCACCTGGGATGATGTCCCCTGAGGGGACATGCTCTGTGTCCCTCTGTGCCCAGGCCACCAGGTCAGCACACAGAGAAGGGGCTGTGGTGGGTGTTTGGGGCCATCCAAGACAGGCAGGAGCCACAGGCACACAGACTTCACGTCAGTCCTGGCTGTGACCAAACTGCTGCCCCCAACCAGGCTGCCTGTGTCCCCAGGGCTTCCTGTCCTGGAGAACAGCCAGCAGCAAGCCCCAGGGTGAGGAGCAGCAGCTCTGCACTTGCTTGGAGCCGAGGGGTGGAAGGAGGGTCCCTCCATTGAAGTCCTCCCATCCCAGTACCCACCAGCCTCCTCTCACAGGCTCTTGTTCCAATGCATGGGACCAAGCTGGGAATACAGCTCCAGGATCGTGTGGTGGGGCTGGGGCAGCCACCAGCAGGACCCTAGTGGGGCAAGTGTGCTGCACTGGGGACCAGGACCATGAGGTGGGACCAGGAAAGTCCATGGGACCAACACTGAGTGATGGAACTAGACCATGTGGTGCAACTGGGATCAGGGAAAACTGGCTGGGCCAGGACCACGTGTAGGGCCAAAACTACCTGGTGGGACCAGCACCCCTGGGACACCAGGACCTTGCTCAGGACCAGGACCACACACAGGACCAGACTGAATGGTGGCACTGGCACGGGGACTGAGGGATGGGTGCAGATCCGTGGGGTGGGGTGTAGGACCAGCCCCATGCGTGCTGCTGACTGCAGAGGGAATCAAGCAAGTACCCAAAGCCCAGCAGCACCAGCTGGGGCCCATCAGCACCCAGCCCTGGCCTTTAAAGGCCCCTGGTGGGGTGGGGGGCAGGTGTTACTGCTTGCTGAGGATGGGGCTGTGTTGGTGGGTGCTGGTGTGTGAGGTTTTGCTGGGGGTAACAGGTGAGTGGGGCTGGAACCCCTCAGTCCCACCACTGGTTGTACTGGGCAAGGTGGATGGTGGTACCCATGTTTGGGTGCAGCAGGATGGTGGGTGACCCTTGGTTTTGCCCAGTGCTGGCTCCTGATGTCCTTCTGGACTTGCTGGTACAGGTGTTCTTGGTGGAGGGGAGGCTTCCCAAAAGGATCCTGTGCCCTGGGGACGTGTGGCTGGAGCTAGGTGGCTTGCCAGGAGCTCTGTGTGCTCTCAGGTTGCAGCACATCTGTAAGGACTTGATGTGGGGGGCCCTAGAGCTGCTGCTGGGGGCCCTAGAGCCGCTGCTGAGCAGGTGGCTGGTGATGGTCTCCAATCCCATGAGCAGCTCCTGGTCTGTCCCCGGTCTTGATCAGGGTCCTGGTGCTGGGGGGTGCTGTTGGTCCCATGTATGCCTGGTGCTGAGTGGCTGGGGACACTTAACCTTGACTTTTGGGACAGTTGTCTGTGGAGCACCACCTCCAGCACCCACTGCCAGAGTGACTACAGTCACCCCATGCCAGGACCTGGCCACTCAGACCATGGGAGGTTCTGGCTGGGGTACCTGGGGCTGGAGGAGCACCCCAATGTGCCCAAACCCAACTGAGCTCCTGGGTGCTTTCCCTCCCTCTTCTCCATGAGCCCCAGGGACATCTGAGGACCTGGGTGTCCCTGCTGTGCCTGGGACGTGCTGCTGCATGCTCAGCCCCACTGGCTAAGCTCACCCCTTGCTGCAGGGACCCCCATGGCTCCAGTTGCTTCAATGTCTGGTCACACAGTGGTGGCTCCAGTGCTGTCCTCAGGCATGGGGACAAGGGCTGCAGCCTCGGTGCCTGCTGCTGCCACTGTGCCTGGTGGGGCTCATGCTCACCCCCCTGCCCATGAGCCCATCGTGAACTTCACCTTGAGGATCCTGGATGGTGAGTGCTCTGGGTCTTGTCTTGGGTGCTGACTTTGGGGGATGAGACCACAGGGTGGGTCCAGCCTGGACCCCTGGGCTTGTCCAGCAGTCCCAGTGCTTTCCCCTGCCTGGCCTCAGCTCTAGGGCCCAGCCATGGCTGCAGGGCCTCCCCTCCCTGCCTTGCAGAGGGCATGAGGCTCTGGGATGCAGTGCCTTGAGATGTTTTCAACCCTGTGCTTGATACCATGACCAGATCCTGGGGGGTCACCTGTCCCTTGTGCTGATGGGTGATGTGGTCCCTTCTTAGCTTCGTGGAGGGGCCCAGGAAGCTCCTGTCGCTCTGAGGAGTGGGCTGGGCTGACAGAGCCAGGACAGCCCTGGGATGGGGAGTGGGGCCTGAGGCAGGGGTGGAGGCTGAGACACCCGTGGGTGGTGGTCTGAGATGTGTCTGATGTCCCTGGCTGCGGTGGGACAAGATTGGGGGTGTCACATTGAACCCCCCCCTCCCTTCAGGGGACCCCAGGGCCATGAAGAAGCCGCTGGTGCTCAGCCCCAGCTCTGCCATCATCCTGGAGGCCAGGGTCCACTTCAGCTCTGGCACCTCCCTGAAGATCTACATAGACCAGTGCTATGGGACCAGCTCGGAGCAGCCAGGACACTCCAGGAGGGTCTTCATCATGGTGAACAGCCAAGGGTCAGTGCCCAGGAGGTGCAAGGTGGGGACCACTGCTCCTGGCACCCTGAGGTCCTGTAAGACCTGATGGGGAGGGATGTCCAGGGCCTGGAGACAGCCTGGGCATGTCCCTGTTGCCCTCCTGTCCAGGTGTCTGCATGGGCAGAAGCTGGGGACCGTGGCTGTCCAGCACCAGAGAGGGCTGTCCACCCTCCGGATCACCATCCCGGCCCCCCTGCTACTCGGGGATGAGGATGAGGAGGTGAGGTTGGGGCTGTGTCCTTAGTGGTGGGCTCCCAAAGCATTGTCCTTCCTGGGGTGTCTTGCTCCCAGCCAGGGTGTTCTCAGCCCCACGGGGCTGGGTGGGAGGAGAGCTGGGTCCCTGAGGAAGGATGTGGTGATGGTGACACGTTCTGCCCGGGGCTGGTGTCTCAGCAGGTCTATGTGCACTGCCTGCTGACAGCGTGGGGCCCCACCAGCACCCAGGGGCACGGCACCAGGTCCTGCTTCTACAGCCAAGCCACGGCCAGGTAAGCTCAGCCCTGGCACAGGCTTCCTGCTGGTGTCCTGGGACAGGAGCAGCCATGGGTGTTCTGGGAGCACAAGCCACCCCACCCTGGTCTGCATGCCACCTCTTCTGTGCTGGCCAGGCGGCATCACCACAGGTCCCAGCTCCCTCCTGGTGTGGAGGAATTGGGGAGGTGCTTCGTGTCACCTGGGGGGGCCTCTCCTTTGGGGTGGCTGAGACCTGAAGGCCAAAGAACAGACTGAGGCCTGGAGTGAGCTGCTGGCATGGCACTAGGTGGGTCTTGTGGAGGCTGTGGACCCCTCCACCCACCACCCCAGCCAGCCCTGTCCTCTCCTCCCAGCTGGCACAACGCAGAGGACCCTTCCCAGAGCGCCCTGTGCCACTGCTGTGACACCGGCTGCCCCACTGGAGATGTCCTCCCCAGAGAGCTGTCAGGTACTGGGGCTGGGACACGGTGACCCCACCTTTCTTTGGGGTCACTGGGGGGAGTCCTGGGGCTGTTCCAAACACGTCCTCCCACAGGGTTCCCAGGACAGGGGATGCTGCACTGGGAGACAGTTGGCCCACTGCTGGTGCAGAAGGAGGTGCCGTGGTACGAAGGTGACCAGACACCCCCCCCCAAACCCCTCCCCAAGACCCAAACCCACCATCCCAGGTGCCAAAACCCCCTCTGACCCACCCCGTTTTGGTTGTCTCTCTGCTGTCCCCAGCACCGTGCCGCACAGTGAAGAGGTTCCTGCTGGCTGGGCTGGCCCTGGTGGGCAGCACCTTGGTGGCAGCTGCCCTGGTCGGGGGGCTGCTGGCACTGGCCTTGGCCATCTGGCGCCTGGGCAGGCGCCAGCGGAGGCGGCGGCCACAGAGGCGACGCTGCCCCTTCCATGCTGAGCTGCAGAGCGTGGTGGGGGCCCTGGGCCTCAAAGGGCTGGAGAGAGGAGGGGAGGTGGATCCAGACTATGGTGGCTTGGTGCAGGGCTCGGTGTGAGCTGGTGCCCCCCCCCCTTCCCCGTCCTCCCCAGTAAAAGGTGGTTGTCTGTCTTTAAAGCTTCTCCTGGTGGTACCATGCAGAGGTCATCATGGGCTGGGGAGGTGCTGCTACGCCTGGAAGCCACCACGGTGCTGGAGCTGCAGGCTCCTGGCTTGGGGTGGGGGGGTTCTGATCCCTGGAGCCCCCACTGAAGGTCTTGGTCATGGCGGCAGCTCCTTGGAGACAGTCCCCAGGATGTCCCTTGAGGGGGATGGTGGCTATGGAGGGGCTTCCAGTTAGGACCTGGGGGTTGCAGGGACCCCCCCATCCCAGAGTGGAGATCCCGCAGGGTTTGGGCCCCAGACAGATGCCCGTGTTGCCCCTCTCCCCAGGGGGGGACATGGCAATGGGTCCTCACCAGCTCCCGCACAGCATCAGGTTTGAAATGGTTTATTAGGACAGGCCCTGGGACAGGGTGTCACCAGAGCGAGGGATCACAGTAGATGGGTCACAGCACCCCAAAAGCAGCAGCATGCCTCAGTTTCCCTGGGATGGGGGGCAGGGGGGCTCAGTGTGGGGCCGGGGGCTCCCCTGGTGCCTTGTAGAGTTTACGGA
>VZTU01014985.1:627-12641 GCA_013400835.1 Zapornia atra | reverse complement strand
GGAGGCGGCGCTGCCGCCGCCGCTGCGCTTGGACGGGCTTTTTCCTTTTTTATTTTTTTTCTTTCNTTTTTTTCTTTCTGCCTTTTTCTCTCTCTCTCTCTCTCTCTCTTTCCCCTCCTTTCCGTGCATTTATTTCCTGTAGTGTTTTGGCGCAAACTGTAAACTTCAGGCCCTCGCTGCAGCGCCGGGAGGCGGGAGCCTGCTGCCTCACTGGGTCGGCTGTGCCCCCGTCCCACCGTCTTCTGTGGGGGACCCCCTGCTCCGCACCTGCGGGGCTGTCACTCCACTCAGCCTACTCCCCCACCTCCGTGCCAGCTCACTGTACCCATGGAGGGTCGTTGGCACCGCAGGAGCTGCGGGGTGCGGGGAGGGGTGCACATCGGGTGTCTGCGTGCCACCTCTCGGGCCTCTCCCTGACTCTGTGTCCCCACAGGGAGCGGCAGGAGCAGCTGATGGGATATCGCAAGCGGGGGCCCAAGCCAAAGCCGCTGGTCGTGCAGGTAAATGTGTGGCATAGTCCAGCCCCTCGCCTCCCGGGTAGCCTGTTTGCAGCCTGGCCCCATCCCTGGGGAGCCGCTTTCAGCGGGTTTCATCATGCTGAGGAGCCGTGTGCGCAGCCCGGGCGCTTCGCAATGCCCCGGGGACCCCCTGGGCCCCAGCGCTGAGCTCATCGGGCGGTCCCAGCCCCCCCTTCCCCTCTGGGCTGCCAGGGCAGACCCGCTGCACCCGCAGTCGGGCGGCATTAGCAGGCTGCTCGCAAGCTCGGCAGCGGCGTTCCTGCTTGGCCCCCGTTCCCAGACAGCTGATTGAAGGGTGCTTTTCTTCTTTTCATTGCTTCATTAATCTGGAGCAATGCACAGCCTGTAAGTTGGAGTGGGCTGGGGCCGCCTGCTCGAGAACTCGGCTCCCCGTGATGCGGTGTCCCGTAACGAGAGCCGCTGGAGGGGTGGGGGGGTTTCACGGGTGCCCTCGGCACCTGCCGGAACACGGGTGTCTTATTCTCCAGCCCCAGCTGACCGCGGCTCCCGGCTTTGTGTTGCAGCTTCCCTCCTTCGCCCGCCGCTCGAACATCCTCACGGGGCTGCAGGACCCTGCTGTGGACAACAGGCCAAAGCTGGATCTTGGCTCCTCCGGCAAGAGCCAGCAGCACCAGTATGAACTCAACAGCAAGAAGCATCACCAGTACCAGCCCAACGGCAAGGAGAGCAGCATGAAGCACCAGTCCCACAGCAAAGGGAAGTATTACTACCAGCTGAACAGCAAGAAGCACCACCACTACCAGCCGGACCCCAAGATGTACGAGCCCCATTACCAGCCCAGCAGCAAGGAGCCTCAGAGCCAGGCCTGCTTGGACAGTAGCAAGAGCCCCCTCGTTGCCCACCCAGACAAATGGGCTCATGGCCCGGCCAAAAACCTGCTGGGTCCGGTCAAGAACCTGACCACGGAGAGCAAGAATGGGGCTGAGAAGAACCTGTCCAGTGGTACAGGTCCACCCCCCAGGGACCGGGTGTCCAGCAACGGCCTCGGGGGCAAGATGAAGATCGTCAAGAACAAAAACAAGAACGGGCGCATTGTGATCGTCATGAGCAAGTACATGGAGAATGGGATGCAGGCGGTGAAGATCAAGTCCGGGGAGCCACCCCGGAAGCGGGCTGCAGAGGAGAGGACTCCTAAGAAGGGTGGGGAGGAGAAGCTGGAGGCTTGGAGGAAGCCGGGGGAGGAGAGGGTGGTGGGCAGCAACGCCCTGAGCAAAGCCGAGGGCGAGGGCCGGCAGCCTCCTGCGGAGCTTGAGGAAAGTCCCCGAAAGACTCCCCTGGCCAAGGAGCTGCCCCTTCCTCCAGTGGAGCAGCCCCTGCAGCTCACCACCAAGCCGGACCTCATGCCCTGGTCCCTGAGTCCTGTCTGCGAGCACAGCCCTTCCTCCATGGGACTGAACCTCTCCAGCCCCAGCTCACGGAAGCGCTGCCTGTCGGAGCCGCACGCGGAGCGGGAGCCAGGCAAGAAGCGTCTGACCTCCCGGAGCATCAGTGCCCCCACCTGCCTCAGCCCCCCGGCTCCCGAGCGGCCGGAGCTGCCAGTCCCCACCCAGCCGGAGGTCATCCTACTGGATTCGGACCTGGATGAGCCCATAGACTTGCGCTGCGTCAAACCGCGGGCGGAGGGCGAGCTGGCCCTGGCGCAGGTGAAACCAGAGGTGCCACCAGCGCCAGCTGAGAAACCAGCTGTGGAGCCTCCGCAACCCCAGGAGGCCACGGAGGAGGAGGAGGAGGAGGCCGAGTCCCTGCAGGAATTCAAGCCCTTCTTTGGGAATATAATTATCACAGACGTGACCGCAAACTGCCTGACCGTGACCTTCAAGGAGTACGTGACGGTGTGAGGTGGGACGGCGGCTGCTCCCCGTGGGAGCTGCCTGCCTGTCCTAGTGCCACCAGCCCCAAGGCCTCCCTCTAAGGTACTGGTGCCCCTTCCCCGGAGCCCACGTGCCCCCTGCCCGCACCGTGGCGGCCAAGCCCGCCGTCTCCGCCGATGGGATGCCAGGGCAGGCCGGGCATGGCGGCCATCCCTGCCACGCAGGGTGTCATCGCCGCTGCTCCAGCCCCGTGGTCGGGGGGCTGCCCCAGGACCTGCGGGTGCTGGGACAGGCGAGGACGGGGCCCGCCAGTTACTCAGAGTTATAGTATTATATTTTAACAGTGCTAACTTGTCGAGTGATTCTTGCTCCCGTTTGTACGTGGTGTTATTGAAATGTATTGTTTGAGCTCAAAGCTGGTCGCTCTCCGGCCACGCTAATATATTTATTTGTAGGTATTTATATAATGAAATATAAAGCCTAGATTTATGGAGTCCCTAGATCACCTTATAAACTATATCAAACGACTATTTTCTGTTCTCCTTTTTAACCATTCAGCATTTGTTTAGTCTCGTTCCCCCTCGCCCTCCTTCCGACCCGCAGGACCATCCCCTGGTATATATTTTTTGATACTGTACACATGTGGTGTTTCTATGTGCAAAAAAGAAAAAAAAAAAGATTAAAAATTTAAAAAAAAAAATCGTTATCTAAAGCTAAACGAGCTATTATAGAAATTGCTGCTATTAGAAATGTCTAAACTATAAGCTTCCAATTATTAATTGCTTGAATGTAAATATTAAATGGAGATGTTGAAAGTGCATTTGATGTTCTGCAGCTAGTGTAGATCGGATTGCAAAGCCCGCTGCTGCTGCTGCTGGGAGCGGAGCGCGAGCTGCCAGCGGCGCTTCCTGGTCCGAGGGCTGCGTCACGGGGGGGAAGAAATGTATCATGCAATCATTGCAAAGGACTATAAACCTTTACAAAACCTACCGGGATGTGGAGTGCGTTTGTTAACTGCATCAGATGGCACAGCAAGCATCCCTGTGCGGCCTGGGCTGGGCTGCCCCGCAGCAGCTTAAAACCCACTCTGAGATGCAAGCATGTGGAGTAGTGGTCTGACTTGCCCCTCACCCCAAAGCATGGAGGCACCCTGTTTTCTCCTGGTGCCATCCAGGCAGGCAGCAAGGCCATAGGAGATAGGGGTTCGGTGTTTCCCGGTAGTACTGAGCTTCTCCAGAGCAAAACGGGCTGCGTGAGGTTTGCAGTGGGAAGGCTTCGGGGAGTGCTGGCCGGGCGGGTAGCTGCGATGGATGGATGATGGTTAGTTGGATAGTGATAGTTAGATGGGTGATGGTTAGTAGGATAACCCTCGTCAGCATTTATCCCCAGCATCAGGCAGGGTTGCGATTAGATGAGGAATCGAGCTGCTCCAGATAGGAAGTCAGTCCAAATTCCAGCAAAAAAAGTCCTGTGGATGTCTCTGAACTAGATTAATAATTGCTGGAGGCCACCGAAAATACAGCACAGGGCTAATTCTTTACAGAATGGCTCATGGGAAGGTGGCAGTCAAGCAGCGTGCCCACAGAGCCCCTCTGCACATGGCTGAGGGGCAGCGGTTCCCCCTCCCTGGATTCCTCACGGTTTTCCCAAGCAGAGTCAAGTGCTCACACTGGAGCTGCCCCCTGAATCTTGTGCTTGCTGAACGGGCTCAGTTGCCAGCCTCTCTTGTCTCGGGCTTTCAGTGAGGTTGATTTCCCTTCCAGGAATGATCTCGGTTGAAATGGTGGTGGTGGTAACGCTGATGCATACAGACAGGCGCCTCGAGCTCGCGAGAAGCTGAACTAAGTGCTTGGGGTGACTGCAGGGCCCAACTTACTTACAGAGAGCTACCTGCGGCCATGGGTGAGCTGCCTGTGGAGCCTCAACCTCCCCTGGAGACCCTCTCCCCGGCTCAGCCCCCGGGTCCGGTGGCAGCATGGCCTGCATCTGCCCAGGCGGTGCAGATCCCAAAGCATCCTAAACCCTTCCATCTCGTGCTGCCTACTTCTGGGCCACCCGGTCTTTCCCAGGCTCTGTTTGATTTCAGTGAAATCACAGGTCATCTTGGTAACTGCTCCCTGTTAACTCCTGAGGATCGTGTGGCATCTGCAGGGGGAGTGGGGCAGCATCCAGCCCAGTGTCACCTGCTGGGGCTGCAGATGGGAACCGCTGCATGAGCTGTGTCAGCCCGAGTGTTGCCTACAGATGTTCTTGTGCCAGAGCCAGAGCGCTTTTCCATGGCAGCTTGGGCTAAATCAGGGGAGAAGCGACCCTTAGAGATGTGGATGCCTTGGAGTAAATTGGTGCTGTTCTTGCAGACATTGAGTTTGGTCTGGCATGGCTGAGGTCTGCTGCTCGGCATGCTCGTGCGGCTGTGGGAACGGTTCCTGGGAGCTTATGCCAGAAAACTGGCTTCATCCCAGCTGTTTGGTCAGACTTCTCGGTGTGGATGAGGTTGGCAGCGACACCTTGGTTCTTCTCTTGCTTCAGTTGATCCTACATGGGGAATGGCAACTTGTGCCATGTGTTTAGTGCCTGTGATGCTCACCTGCCCATGTGGGCACCTCAAAATCGGATCAGATGCGCATGAGAGCAAGTGGAAATAGGCAAACTGTGATTGAAAACATCATTTTGCTTGTTCACTGTGCTGACTCTTAAGAGGGATTTAATCAGCCCTGCGTGTCACGGGGCTGTGGGAGTGATGGGCACAGGCAGNGGGGTGGCTGAGGGGGGGGGGGGTGGGGGGGGGGGTGTGTGTCTGTGAACCCCAGCCCATGCTGAGGGCATGCCCAGGGATGGTTTGGTGGGAAGCATTTCCACGCCATTCCAGGCTTAGCCTGCAAAGCAGACGATCAGAAATGATGCATTTCCCTTGATTAATTAAGCTAATGGTTATCTGAAAACAAAAATGGCATGGAAGAGGAGACGCATGCTCAGAATGCAAAACGTGATTTATGAAAGGGGAAGTGCTGCTCGACAGACAGCGGCAGGAGCCAGTCCAGGAGCGGGGCTGGGCAGGCTGGGGCACGGTGTCTGCAGGAGGAGAACTTTTCCTCCAGCCAGACAAAGGTTGGCGCAACCCAGGGGCTTTCTCATGAGCAGCAGAATGCACCTTTTAAATATGGGTTTCCAAGCTCCTGGCCAAAACCTGTGAGCATCACCACTGCTGTCACGAGCTGGGTCAGCAGCTCCTTCCTTCTCCCATCTGTAGGTGTGGGAGACTCTTGGCTCTGCAGGTCTGCAGGGCGCTGAGCTCACAAGCCGTTTTTAAGAGCAGATCGCTTTGCGTTGCCTGGCTTTTAAGGAAACGATGCTCCTCAGCATGCACTTCCAGGGCTTCCTTTCCCTGCGTCTACTGCCGCTCGCTCCGTCAGGGTAGAAGCACCCCAAATTCTGTCTCTGCTGGCAGCAGCTGTGGTTTGTTTGAGGCACCATTTCCCGGAAACCACGTCGCCAGATATTTCTGACTTTAAGAGTTTGATGGTGTTTATCATGACTCCAGCAGCTTCCTGCGTAGTGGAAGGTGCGATCAGTAGTTACTGGTTTGAAAGATACACCCTCCCCTTGCTCTGTGCCGGTTGGCTGGGAAAGGTGAGGTGTTCCAGTAGGAATTACTTACTCAGACCGCTCGCTTCCCATGCTAAGTGCATCAAACCCTAAATGCCTGTTACTGAGCAAATTAATGTGAAGCCTGCTACAGCTTCCAATGGTTATCAGAGTGATCCAGGACGAGATGGAGCATCACCGCGCTCCATTAGGGAGGCTGGTGTGCGCTGGGTTTAATGTATTTCCCAGGAATGTGTTAACCTCTGCTTGGTTTGGATTTATTCCAGACAAACGTTTGCTGGTTTAAAAGGGAGAATTTGTGTTCGTGTTGTAGCTCTTCTGGAAGGGAATGATGCACCCATCCCTATCCCCACGTGGCTGTGCTGAGAGAAGGGGCTGTGAATTTGAGCTGTGAAGCTGGTCTCAGGTTCCCCCCTTCCCCAGCTGTGGTGTCTGTACCAGTCCTGGGGTTGAACCCAGGCGCTGGCCCCCCCTCACTGGGCTGTATCAGCAGCAATTGCCGGGGTCCTGTGTGTCTGCAACAGGCGCCCATGTGGTCCCTGCTCTGTGGGAGCGATGGAAACTCCGTCCCCAGGCGACGGCCACGGGCCAGCCAGCGGGATCAGCGTTGTAGAGGAGGTTGTGTCTCTGGGGTGAGGATGCTTTTAAGGGGAAGGATGTTAAATAAACACGCGACATGGAGCCAATGTCTTTTAATCAGAATAAAGAACAGCCTCATGTGGGGAACTGGGAGACTTCCAGGTCCAGACTGGGAATGGGAGAGGAGCTCCCACCCGGAAAAGGGCAGAGGTGTAAGTGGCTATATGTGGTAGAGAAGAGGGGGATTGCCCAGGTGTTCGGATTGCACCCTGTGCTTTTGTTTATACGTGGGTGGGGGTAGCTCCCCCAGGAGCACTGGTGTTTGGGGGGGAGGGAGCCCACCGTTCAGGCTGCCCTTTTCCAGGCTGGTCCCCTTGTGTGTGGCATGTGCTGTACAGCTCGGCCACGCGTGTTGGCTGCTATAAACCATTTTAACTAAACCTCTGTCCAAAGGGGCTGGTCCAGCAGCAGGGACCTGCCATGGAGGTCTTTCCCTGGATTTTTGGTGGGGCTGCTGTCCCTCTGGGAGAGTGGCTGCAGGAGGGCAAAACCAGGGCATCTGTGCAAGGGGGGGTGGCAAGGGGACTTCCCCCAGTTCTGCCCAGTCTCCTGAGCCCCTTCACCTCCCCCATCCCACGAGGCTGCCTCTGGTTTCAGAGGAAAATGCCTGGCAGGAGGAAATCCTCGGTCTCCTCCGCAGATAAGATCACTTGGATTCAGCCCAGATTCATGCGAGATCTGTGTCGGGAGGAGACAACCACAAGGACACTGCTCTGTTTACGATTGCACCAGAAGAGGAAAAAGGCTGCACAGTGCCAGGTACAGCCCAGACCGTCCCCAGGAGCTCCCAGAGCCTCAGTGAGTGGCTCCAGAGGGTTCACGGCATGTGGGAAACTCCTGCCTGCACCCAGGCTGGGGAGGAGCCCATTAAAGGCCAAATGAAGCAGCTCAGGAGTTCATGAGGTGGCTGCCACCAGCACTGCCTGACCCAAATGTGGCTCTGCAGCACAGCCTGGCCTTGGGCAGTGTTAGCAGAGTGAGGAAGGTGATGGATGTGGGATCCCCCCCCACTGCACTTCCAGGGAGGCACCATTGCTGCAGGGAGTGCCAGTGGAGCTGAACGGGGTTGAATGATATGGGAGAGGGGCCATGGTGGCTGTGGGTGGGTGCTGTGCAGCCTGCTGGGTGTCAGGAAGGAGAGGGGGTCCTGGTGGTGCAACACCTTTGGGTCTGTGCTGGCATGTGGGGTCTTGTGGCCCACAAAGGGGTGTTACTGCACAACAAACCTTTGGGTGCAAACGGGAGAGGAATGAGGGTCTCTGTAACATGAAAGTTTGGGGCAGAAACTGGTGGGGGATGAGGGAGGTTGGGGTCCCCTCCCCATAGGTTGGGACCCCCTCCCATAGGCTGGGTCCTGCTGGGGTCTCCCTGCCATCACAGGGTGAGATCCCAGGCTCACCCAGGAGCAATCTGCCGGCACCTACTGAAGTCGTTTCTCAGAGGGAGCCGTCAGTCCTGCTGACACCTTGATGTAGTTTAAAGCAAACTGCAAACATGAAGATTTATTTTTATCCAACGAGCAGGGATATAAAACACGCTGCGCGGTGCAGCACAGCCGGGCAGGAAGCACCCTGAATCCCACAAGGCGTGACTTCAGTGTGCTGGGCTGCATGCCGTCCCTGGCCCACCCTGCTGATGGCAGGGCCCTGGGGCTTACAGGGGCAAGGGGGAGAAGAAAGCTTAAATCACCAGCTGCCAATCCCTCTGAGATCTCTGTCAAACACTGGGACCCTTTTGGAAGGGGCGGCACTGGCACCAGCTGGGACAGCAGGTCCTTCCTCAGTCAAGTCACAGAGGGAGGTGTTACGGGTCCCAGGAAGGGGGTATGGCCACAATCCCATTTTCCAGGGGGTTTATACATCACTATGGCCTGGGTGTGGAACAAGGTGCAGGCACACTTCTGTAGGCCACTCTGAGCCGGAGCTGAAAAAGGGAATAACATAAACCTCTTGGAGGTCTTGCTGTAGCAGCCAGAGCAGAAAAGTCCTCCAGATACAGAAAATAAATTTAAATGACCTAGGTATTATTATAAAATGCATTAACAGGCAGCCTGAAGGGAGTGTCTGAGCTGATGGGAGCTGTGACAGACGTGTTCAACGCTGGATAGAAAGCTGAGCAGAAATTCCTCTCATGCCAATGCAAAGCCACATCTCCTGCTCTCCTGGGCAGCCACTGGAAGCTCCATCGTCACCTGCAGCAAGGACAGGACCCCGGTGTGCAACAGGAGGAGCGGTGACGTTTGCAACAGCCATGATGTGAGCCCTGGCCCCGGGTTTCCAGCCTGCCCCCACGCCCAGGTTTTGCCCAGGGAAGGGCTCTGGCTGGGTTTGCCCCTTCCCCTCCTCGCTGATGTGGGGGGGGGACACACACACTGGGGCTCTTTCATCCGTGAAGCACAAGATGAGGAAAACCAGGGTGACTCGAGCTTTGCCAGCCACTGCTCTGCTGAAGCTAAAGATGGAAAATCGCTGACCACGAGCTGCTCTGGGAGCTGTGAGCTGCAGAGGCCAAGCTGCAAATTTGGACTCGACATTTCGCTCCTGCCTGGTGCCGGCCCAGGAGAGCGGGGGGGCGGGGCGAGCACCGGCGCGGGGGATGCCCAGGTGGGATCAGGCTGGTCCAGCCCCGGCTGGGACGATGCTCTGGGATGCCATGTCACGCGGCGTGGGCATCGCCACGCCAGTCCCGAGGCAGGAGCTGTCCCNCTCGCCACCGCAGTCCCGAGGCGGGAGCTGTCCCCAGCCTCTTTAGGGAGTAGGAAAGGAGCCCTAGTGTTGGGGTAGGGGGGCGAGGGGAGGCGAGCCCGCGGGCTAAAATGGCCACGCTCGGCTGCGGGCGTGGGCTCTGCCATGCGGCAAGGGTTAACCCCCCCAAAAGGCATGCTGGGAAAGGGGAAGGCAAAACTGCACCGGGAGAAGTCGGGNCCCGGCGGGTCCCGGTGCGGGAGGGGGGGGTCCGGGGGCAGCGGGGAGATGCCCTTTGCATGAGCCTGGGCACCGTCAGTTCAAAACACGGGGGTGTGGAGGTTGAGGAGGGGGTTACAGGCGCACACCCCCCCACGGCACCGTATTTGGCTCTGGTGCCTTCCCGGCTCCTGCTTCCCGAGGGCAACGCGCCTGTCCCACCGCTGGTGCTCCCCAAGCCACTGCCCGTGGAGCTGTTCAGAGCTGGAGAAAAGGAGCAATTTATATTGGGAAAAACAAGAAGAACGAAAAAAAAGAGCCTCATGTCCTCTGAATGCCAAATACAAGCTCTGGAGAGGGAAGGTTTGTTCGGTGTCAGGGAGCCGCCGGTGCATCTCAAAGCACGAAATAAATGGTAATTTTCATATATGCCAGTAAGCGTTAATTTTAACATATGTTAGTAATTCCACATGGCTCGGAAAAATGAAGGATGAACCCTTGTCCCTGAATGTACCCATCCATTTGCAGCGCAGGGCAAGCCAGGCTGTCATTTTAACATCAGGAATGTATTTTACAGCCGCTGCCCTCTGCGTGTGCTGGGTCCAGCCGTGACACTATCCTTCCTCCGCCTGTGTCCTTCTGACACATGAAGTCACCAGCAACAGATCAAACAGGGAGATTCATTGAGGGTTGTGCAGACAAGACGCTGGGGTGGTCAGACACCGGGGGTGCCCCGACCCTCCCGGCTGGCTGGTGGAATGATGTCTTATCTTCAGTTTAAGGGCTCAACCTGACCCTGAGCCATTTTTAACCCGGGGTGCTAAAAGCCCTCCCTGGGTGTCCCTCTCCGCTTTGAAAAATCCCTCTCTCGCTCCACGGTCTCCAGCTCTCCCGACGCTTCTCATTTTTAGTACCTCTACAACCTGAAGCAGACCCACTTTCCCAGCGTTTTTGATGCTCCTGCTTCTTGAAGAAGCTTTAACTCTCAGGACTCCGAAATAACTCCTAGCAAAGCGCCGCGCAGACAGACCCAACAAGAAGCCATCTAATCTCATGTATCACATTTCCATAGTTTGTGCTGCAAGCAGCAATTTGTAGTTCAGCAGCAACGGCTGAGTAGAGACGAGCATTATCACAGGAATTCCTTCCTTCCATCTCTCGCCTGAGCCTGTGACAAATAAGACTTGGCTGTAGCATTGTCGTTTCTGGTTTCGGACTAACAGGCTTAAATGTTTGGTTGGTTGGTTTGGGTTTTTTTACCCTGGAAAGGCAATTTTACCTCCCCCTTGTGCACCTCCATTCCCCGTAAATGGAGAATTTCCTGCCCGGTGCAATATCCCCCGTGCTTGGGGAGCGTAACGCCGAGGTGGGAGATGGTTCAAAGAGGCCGTAAATAAAGATACCTTCCAGAACGTGGGCTGCTGAGCCCAGTCAGCGAGGTCTACAGCACGGACCGTGAGACCTGGTTTTCCAAGGGACGGGGAATCTCTACGGGAGGGTCTGAGGCTGCGTCCTGCGAGATGCCGAAATCACGGGAGAGGATACGGTAACCGGAGGGTTGTTGCAGAGAACCAGCCCGGCAGCCGTTTGGTGCGGGGCTGCGGAGCTCAGCCATCCTTCTGGGGCCGTGGGACGGTTCCCCGCTGGTGAAGGGTGGGCTCCCAAAGCGCTCCCCCCTTCCATCTCCTAGAGAGGGACCACAGGCAGGAAGAGCCAAGGGCTGATCCTGATCGGCGGAGCGGGGGGGCGGGGGGTGTCTCGGCCGGGAGCTGCTCCCTCAGCACCGGCGCAGGGTTTGCAGTCAGGGGCGGCTCTGTACATCCATCCATCCATCCATCCATCCATCCATCCATCCATCCATCCATCCTCCTTCAGGAAGTAGCCTGACTGGAGGAATTAAAATATAAAGCCAGGGCCACCTCTCGCAGCAGCTCTCTCGGCCCCGCTGTGCCATCGGGCACCAGCAGTGTCACACGGAGGGACCGAGACGGTACCGCCAGCGCGGAGGGTCCCTCGTGTTCGCTGGGGAAATTCAGGGCAGAGCCGTGCCGGTACTGCCTCGGTGTGTGGCACTCGTGAGCCCGCTCCCGCACGTTGCACAGGCTCCGGTAGCTCAAAGGAGATGCTGAAATGTTGGAGAGGAGTCGGAGGAGAGGCAGAGGGATGCCGTGAGGGCGTGGAAACCCGGGAAGCCGGGGGGCGGCGGAGCTGTTGGCACCCCAACGGGAAGGTCAGGGCCGTTTTGATCAGCCCGTCAACCTCCACGCAAGGAAGAAATTCTGGGATTCCGCTGCCCTTTCATCCAGTAAATGAAGGCACAACGTACGCGGCGGCTGCAGCCCGCACCGCGGGCACCCAGTACCTTTTCACCGCCCCGGGAGCCGGCCGCTGGGCTCGGCGCGGAGGCGGCTCCGGCCATCCCGGCACCGGCTGCTACGGCAGCACTGGGAAATGCAAAGGATATCACCCCCCCTGCGGGTCACAGCGGCCCCCCCCCGGCCTTACAACGCCCCTCC
>VZTU01014983.1:63268-116324 GCA_013400835.1 Zapornia atra | reverse complement strand
CTTGTGCTCCAGACCCCTCACCACCCTCCAGACCAGCTCTGATAGGCTTAGTCTCAAATTTGGCCTTGACTGTACCAATGTTTTCAAAATATGGGGCTTGCAGAAAGCTGTAACTGCAGCTCACAAAAGCCACTGAAGCAGCAGTTACACCAAACTGCAACACAGAGCTGGAGAAATCCTACAACACACAAAGGCAGAGTCAGATTGAGATTCCCAAGACACATGGCCCTTTTTGCCCAGTAACTCCACACCTATCATCTGCATTCCCAGCGCCAAACGAAAGAAGGTGCCTCCTGGCATCACAAGGCACAAGCACTTCACGGAGACAACTACTCCCAGAGCAGCTCTCCCTATTGCCCTGGTGCAGCTCCAACCTCTTATACCCCCGTGCATGTTCTGTGCAGTGCACGAGCTGGTGGAAGCAGGCACAGAGCGGGGCCACTGGTGATGCTAAGAGAGGAATCAGACGTTGTGCAGCTTCTCACAGGAGACTGAGCTGAGTTTACCTGTCTATTTATCTTCAGAGACATGTGAGGTAGACAATAGTTACAGGAATGCAAAAACTACACATGCCAAGCCGAGAGTTTAAAATGGCAAGTCATGCAAGAGCTCTCTTACCTTTATTTCTCCTTTTTTAGAGAGGCTAAAACACACTTTTAAAAAAAGTTAAAATGAAAGCACAGAAGGAGTTGGCCAGGGAAACAAGTGGCACACTTCCTAGCATCTCCTACCACATACCTCAGTGACCACCAGCTCCTGGCTAGGAGCAATTTGTGGCTGATGGAGCATAAGAGGCCATCCTGCCTCTGGAGCCTGCAAAGCTGTGCTGCACTGAGCCCCTTCCAGGTCCCACAGGAGCCAGTTAAGAAGCTATGGGTTCCACGTGCCAGCAAAGGGGTAGGAGAGAGGTTTGGGACAAGGTGCCAAGGGGAAATGGAGAAGCTGGCAGGTGACTTGCCAAGCACTTGGGAAGGTGTAAGAGGACAATATGCGCAGGGGCTGGGGTGGGGGACAGAAAGCCTTACCATCCCTGACCTCCATGTCATACCATCAGCAGGAACATCCACAGTCCTCAACAGAGGCGATGATGGCTGCTGTGCATTGAACATCATTCCAGAACATAGGAGGGGGAAAACAAACAGGGCTGACCGCACCCCCGGCATTGCTCCCAAGATCCAAGTGCAGAAGGTGTTGCTGCTACAAAACCAGCTGTATACACGAGCGCAGACACAGCCACCAAGTCTTTCTATTTCCACTCATGGAGCTGAAGACACCAGAGAACTTTATTCTCAAGCAAAAAGACAAATTCTTCTCTCTTCCTACCTCCCAAAATGCCCCTTGCAAGGCTGGCTTTCTTCAGGAGCTCCACCTGGGTGGGTGGTGGGAAATGGTGTAAGCAGAGGTCAGGTGCCACTTCCCCCTGGTATGCATCCACGCTAACCTCTGTTTATTCTCTGCAATGAGATTGTTCCAGCATAAAAATTCCAAAATGATTAATTTTAAGGCACATTAATACATGCTAGTTCTCACCCTCCCACATATATGCGAGAGCTGAACTGCAAATATTTATTTTGAAGTAAGCTACACATACATTCAAAGTGCCAACCATAACTCCATCCTTCAGACTTCCCAAACACCAGGGGATTTCGTTTCCCCTCCTGCCCTGCAAAAGGCGGCCTGTGTGCTGACAGCTCCCTCCGACACTGGGGCCTTCCACGCCGTAAATTTTACATTCGGGTCATTAAAGATACAGGAGAGGTCTTGTTAGGGCTAACCCAGCGCACTTGGCAAAGAGGATTTTCTTGCCCCTTTTTCTCACTTTCCAGAAGCCTGGCACCCAGGGACCGACGAGCAGCAGAGCCGGGCGCGCAGGAATGCTGCTGCTGCTCCACGGTCCCCAGCTCTGGAGGAGCAGGAGGAAGAGGGCGCTGCTCTTCTTCACATCGGCCCTACGTTAGTCCAACAGGAACTGCTGAGGAATAGCGGGGAGCCTGTTGCTGCTCCCCGAAAGGCACGGGGCTGGAGGGGTGAGAGGCAGGCTCAGAGGTGTAGGAGAGGGCAGGGGCAGCCAGGAGACCAAGGCTCGCAAGCTGGCTTCTGCGAGGAAAAAGATCAGGTTTACCGTGAAGCGGTGCAGGGTGGGGTGCCCCGGCTCACCCCAGCGCTGGCCAAAGCAAGGTTCAGAGTCTGTTCACAGATCCCGCTCGGAGCACCTGCCCCACGCAGAGCTGGGCAACAGGCTGCAGAACCAGAGCTGCAGGCAGTACCTGAGGGGTGTGCTGGGCTGATCAGCAACCTCCCCAAAAGGCTCCTGCCTGGTTTTGCTGAGCCTACTCTCGTTGACTTCTGGGAACAGTTCCCAGCAGTCCCTAACAAAGGGGTTATGGGCTCCCCACATCACAGGAGCTGCCAGGCGCTTTCACTGTCATTAGCCATGGCACTAACTCTGCTTTTTAGGTGTCATATCTAAGACACGATAAACAGCCATTGGAAGAGCAAGAAAAGCACTGAATTTGCTCCAACAGAGACATGCCATTGTTTCTCCCCCATGGCCACCCACTTTTCTTGCCCTGTCAGCAATTTTCTCACTTTTTTCAGCCGAGGGGACAAAGGATCTGCACAGCACCCATTACAAAGCCCCACTTATGCTACCCACCAGCAACCTTTCAGTGTCCAGCGGACACAAAGGAGTCCATTCTTGGTCTAAATGCTTCAATACAACAATCTATTTCTACCCACCCAGGCACTTAAGTACCTGCTTAAATGCTTTGCTGGATGGGCATTACAAGCAGAGGGCTCTAGGCAAAACTCCTCCTTCCCAGTATGGTGAAAAGTCACTGCTTAGTACTCAGAGTATCATCAGTGTGCATAAAAATCACATGGGATATTTGCTAGAGCAACGGTACCGAAGCAAAGCCTTTTCAGTGCTGACTGTATACGTTACCCTGGGAAACTTAGGAAATCTGTGTTTGCTTTTAGATCTGTGTGGTTAATTAATCACGAGGCAGCTGGCCAAGCTTTTCCTTGAGTCAACACTTCGAACATTAGTGGAGATGCAGTGAGGGTCTACGATGCCCAGGATGACATCCATGCCTAGCTACAGTCAGGAAGTAGTTCACTAACCATAATATTTACCCATCAATTGTTGCAAATATGGAACAATAGGTTGTAATTTTCTCCTTCATACTTTCTTCTGATGACACCAAGCTGAGTGGTGAGGTTAACGTGCCAGAGGGATGGGATGCCATCCAGAGGGACCTGGACAGGCTGGAAAAGTGGGCCAAGGTGAAACTCATGAGGTTCAACAAAGCCAAGTGCAGGGTCCTGCACCTGGGTTGGGACAACCCCTGTTATCCAAACAGGTTGGGAGATGATGTGCTTGAAAGCAGCCCTGAGGAAAAAGACTTGGGAGTACTCATGGATGAAAAGCTGGACATGAGCCACCAATGTGCTTCTGCAGTCCAAGCAGCCAACCACATCCTGGGCTGCATCAAAAGACATGTGGCCAGCAGGTTGAGAGAGGTGATTCTGCCCCTCTGCTCTGCTCTGGTGAAACCTCACCTGGAGTACTGTGTCCAGCTTTGGAGCCCTCAACACAAAAAGGACATGGAACGCTTGGAGGGCATCCAGAGGAGGGCCACAAAAATGGTCAAAAGGCCAGAGCACCTCTCCTGTGAGTACAGGCTGAGAGAGTTGCGGTTGTTCAGCTTGGGAAAGAGAAGGCTCTGGGGGGACATTATAGCAGCCTTCCAGTGCCTGAAAGGTGCCTATAAGAAAGGTGGGAAAGAACTGGGCATGTAGCAATAGGATGAGGGGTATTGGTTTTAAACTAGAAAAGGGTAGGTTTAGGTTGGGTATTAGGAAAAAAAAGTTATTCAATCCGAGGGTGGTAAGTCACTGGAACAGGTTGCCAAGAGAGGTAGTGGAGGTCCCATCCCTGGAGATATTCAAGGTCAGGCTTGATGGGGCTCTGAGCAACCTGATCTAGTGAAGATGTCCCTGCTTACTGCAGGGAGGTTGGACTAGATGACCTCTAAAGGTCCCTTCCAACCTAACACATTCTATGATTCTATGATTTCTTCTCAAACTAATAAAGTATTCTCAGAGACAACTGGCACCATGGGCAGGTGCCCATAACAGGCCAGGAGAAGACCACATCTCATTCATTTCCTTGGGATCTAAAACATGCCCTGCTTCCTGTTAGCCAAGGTGGTTATATCCAGGGCTGTCTTCCCCCTAACCCCATGTCTTCATCACTGTTAATGCACACTGGCTCCAGGATAAACTATGATGTGTTGTGGAAGCCAGAGGCCACAGACTCAGTGCTCTGCCCTCACCACACAATGGTAGGACTGAAGACATTGCTGAAACTTGAACTGGGAATGAGAGTGAACAAAGGAGGCCTAAGCAGGAACAAGATACAAGAAAACTATGGCAACTTACACAGTGGAAGGGATTTTTTACACCTCTTATCTCTGGGTGACAAGGTTAGAGCAGGCACAGCGAAGCACAGGTATAAGCTCCCTGCCACGGGACGTGGAACTCTCAGTTATGAAAGGAGTTATGCAAACCTTTTAAAAGGTCTCTGCTTTTCCTCACTTTCTAGCTAGAGAACCTTCTTCTGCCCAAGTATAAATCCACTGCAAAGGCATTTCTCATTCCAGGTGCTTTGGAGTGCTACGATCCCAAATAGCACTACTTGGGGAGAGGGAGGGTGAGGAACTCCTCAGGCAGCTCAGGAAAACACAAGTCACAGAACATAATTTAAAAGCTAGCAAAAAAAAAAATTAAAAAAAAAAAAGATCACTGCATTTCTGAGACAGGGCTAGTACAAGTCAGCTCCAAAACAGTCTTGCCTTTTGAAAGGTTCCTGTATGGCATACCCAGTTTACCAGGTGATGGTGACAAAAATGACAGAGTATCTCCAGTGATGAAGTAAGCAAGGGAGTTGAACAGAACTGGAATTTTCCAGCTCTTCTACAAAAGCCCCAAGAACAGGTGCTTACTTCAACTCCTGCCAATGTGAGATTCACCAAGGAACAACATTCTTACTATGCTTTTGAAAAGACTGACTGTGAACTTCTTCTGCCTCTACCTGTTAAAGGAGTATTCATAGAAGGATTCCATATGACAAATATTTCCACCACCTTACAGAGCTAGGACCTAAGATAGCTTTGTACCTCTCCTTCAGTGGAAAGGAAGAGGGGGTAGGTTGTTTTGTATAAGTCTTTATCAAGTCTGGAATTTTCTGGTTTCCCAACAGACCGATATTCAATGAACTCAGGATTTGAATGCTTTAAATTTAAAAAAAAGAAAAGAGGAACTGAAAGCATTCAAACCCTGAGTTCACTGAATGCATATAAGTATCTTTATTTTAGAACGCTAAGATAAATCAAAATCTGAGCCTAAGATATTTTACAGTATCCATTTAAGATAAATATATGATTTACATCAACATTAGAGAGGAGGTCACCACAGTGTTAGTCAAACACAGGATCTCTCACCTCTGTGGAGCTCTTATGTTTATTTTATGAAGCCAAGACTCCAATACTCTCAAGTGCTGCAAATACAAGTGAGCTACTATTGTATCCCCCTCCACACAGCACAGGCAAAGCTGCAGGAACTCATAATGGGTAAGATTTAGTGAGACACACTGCTGCATACTCAGTGCTAATATTTGCTAAAGCACAGAATCATCAACAGTACTTCAATGTAACTCTCCTAACACAGAGGTTGTGTTTGCCATGTTGTGGTTTGGTTAAATATCTCCACCTTCAAGTCTAGTCAGCTGAAAGATACTTTAGCTCGTGCTATGCCTGAGAAGGAAGCCAGCTGTCTCAGGAGAGTGCGAGCGTGTGCACCATGGGCACGAGAGATGAGACACATGGTGCTATTGATTACCTGTGCTTTGGGGTGTTTCTTACACCCTACCTTGGGTATAAGTCACTGCAAGATCATCCGTCCAACCACAGACAGGAATCAAGTCACAACTGAGCTGAGCAACCTCGCCTGAAACTATGGAAGGCATCGATAGCTGATTATCCACGCAATTTTATTTCCACAGACAAATGTTCAGAGTCAGTTATTGACATCTGTAAGAACTGAGTCACGAGAGGAATAGGCTGAGGCAGCCTGCCAGAATCACTTGCTGTTCTCAGAAATAAATAACTGCAACTGAAGTTACGCATTCACAGCCCATTTCCTTCAGCTTCCTTTGAGAATCAACAGCTCACTAGTCATTTGGAAAAGAAGGGGGAATGGCCATGACCAGTGGTCAGAATTCAGTTCAGAAGAGGGTCTCTTCCCACCATAATCTGAGGAGGTAGCAATATATGACCCAGCAGCATGAGCCTTTCTAGGCACCATGTTTACATTTTGTCAAAATAGAATAAAGCAAAATGTAAGGTCATTTACAAAATCACTCGCTCTTCTTCAGAAAGATTTATCAGAGGCAGTGGTTAGGACTGAGAGCTGATAACCAAAGAAAATCTTAATTTGCCTTTTTGGCTAACAGTGCAATAACCTCAGAAAAAGCTGACCAGATCGCTTGTAGCTACCCAGAAAAACATTTCACTCCTTGGTGTGTGTGTCCTGTAAAGCATTCCTTCAGGTTCCACCAGATATGCTGAAGCCAGCCCAAGAGAGCAAGATGCTTTTTCCTCTGTACAGTCCCACATCTGTACAGGAAGACAGAAGCACACCGTGAGTTGTTGTGTTAATGAAGCCCCCAGGCTTCAGCACTGTTTGGTTTAGGTCTTCAGCTGCAGACCACCTAACCCAAAACCTAGGGCTGTTTGTCTCATGGGTTTGAACAGCTTTTTTCTCTTTCCCAGGGCCACATGCTGCCCTCTCGTGGGAAGCCCTACAGATGGTACCCTGCTGCCTTGGCACAGCCCTGAGCCCTGTGGCACAGACAGCACAAACGGGGCAGGTAACATGGGAGCTGCTGTCTGCCAACACCCTGAGGGACAGCAGCTTCATGCAAGGCACCACAACCCATGCATCATTATCACAGCTCCTCGAATCCTCAAAAGTCTCCTTACTTGAGCCCCTCCCCGATATGCCAGGCAAGAATGGACCCTGAGAGGTTCTGAGGGAGGGACGAGGCTCTAGCATCTTATATGAAGGTGTGCCAGAGTACGTGGCCGCAGCACCCCTAAGCCAGGCCAGACCATCTTCTGCATCAGATTTTACATCCCTCTTACTGCATGTGGAAACACACCCTTCTGGGGCAGAGAGCTATGGGCCTTTCTTACCCACCCAAGAGCAACTGGCCAGGTTGGACACGTGTCCTGTTCAGAGCTGGGACAGGTACTTATAATGTGCTTATTTCAGCCCTGCTGCATCCATCTTATGCCACAGGGCCTTTCCGGAGTAGGCGCGGAAGACAGCAATGCCTGCAGTGTTGAGCATACAGTTCCTAGAGCTACCCTTCCTTCTTCCACTGAATGAAGTTGCTGTTCTCAGTATGGATGAGCCTTTTCAGAGTTTTATTTTTGTAAGTTTGCTGAGAGAATTAGCACCTACGGGAGCTGGGGCGCAATAGTTTTGCTATGTAAGGCAGACAGGCCCCCTGAGCGCTTTTCTGCCAGTCCTGTTTTTAATAACTGGTACCTCTCAGCTTTTCCACACAGCCCCTCACACCAGCACATCAGTAACAGCAAACTGGGGGCCACCCAAATTCATGAGCTTGGTTGTGTCACAGGCAGGCTTGCCTGCTGGACACAGAGCTGCTGAATTCCCAGTTTTCCAGAGTGCTTCTTTCATTTTGAGATTAAACCCCAGCAAAACCACGATCCCCTCTCTTACCTTAAGCTGCTATACTGGGTTTTACTCCAGGCAACACCTCCAGAAGACAGTTGAGCTGGCATTTTGCAACACACATTCCAACTGATGACAGGACAGGTGTAACTACAGAGTCTGGTCACAAAGGGGGTGTGAGGCAGATGCTAACGCAATGACAAGCAACTCCTGCTCAAAATCCAGAGCAAACTGTGACTCCCTGCTGCACCACACTGACAGCAAATAGCACACAACTAAAGGACTTCTGGTACCTCCAAATGCAAATGTGAGGTGTGCTTGAAGCCTCATTTGCTCTTGTACTTAACCCAAACTCTTTCCTGCTGTTTTGGGGGCATGTAGATGAACACAGAAAACTGCAAGCAACATGCACCCAACCTCACGGGTCCTACAGTGGTCCCTAAGGGCTACCAGCACACCGATGATGAATCAGCAGGCTCCTCAGCTGTAATGCTGGCCAGCGTTGAGTGCCTCACACTGTCCTAACCCTACACAGCCTGCTCCCTGCCCACACCTCTAAGGCTCACAGCTTTGGAGGCTCCCTTTTCTCTCACCTTTGCCCAGGCACACACTTGTTGATGCCCATGGCCAGCATGCTCACCCTGCGCCGAGCATGGGGTCCCCGGGGAGCCCTTCCAGGCCAGCCAGCCTTGCCCACACTCACACAGGGCCCCTTGGGTCAGCCCAAGGCAGCAGCCCACTGGCAAGGGCAGGGCATGGGGGAGGCGAAGCCCCTCGTTGTTGCACTGCAGGTGTTTGCCCCTGGAGAAGGTGAGAGGAGGCCAGGCAGGCACAGAAGGAACCAGAGGCAGCATCTCCAACAGGTGCTGCAGCCCACTAGGCACCCACATGTTGAGCCCGCTGCACCCACTGTCCGGCATCCCACTGCTCCCAAGTTTACATCTGGGCCAGCTTGCTGACACTTGTAAGATTTTTTTCTCCTCAAGAACTGTATTTTTGGTATTCTCCTTTCATGACAGCCATCACACATACGGCTACCTTACTATCAGATACACACATACATACACACACACCGACACACACACATATTTGTGCGCATTTAACATACCTCTGCACTTCTCCATCTCATGAACTTATTTCTCCAGCCAGCTCACATCAAGGTTCCTGTCCATGCTTAGTATCTTGTTCCATTTCTTCTAGCGCAGCAAGTGGGAGAGAATGCACAGAGCACAGTCTGGCTACTGCTGCTATGTTAGGTTCGGGCATGGAAATGAAGCTTTCTCTAAACCTAGTCAAGCATAAGCTCGCTCTGTTCATAAGTGTTTCATGGATATATGCCGTGTTCTTGTTAAAACATGAAACACTTGAACTAAGAACTACCAAATAAACTGCATCTCAAGTGACCACTTCAGAACATTTCAGCTTCCAGTGCAACTTTTTCTCTCCTTAAAACTATGAACCCCTTGCTTCCTGATCACCACAATCACCACACATGGGAAATTTCGTGGCACATGATTAATATTCAAATTTTTAAGTCTACATTGACTATTGAATATACTTCCCAGTGAAAAAAGCAGGCTTCCGGCGCATTAAGTTTAGCAGCTAGCAAGGGTGAGGGAGTTTCCTTGAGGAATTCTGTATTTATAGATATGTTTAGTAAGGAAAAGATTCCAAGGTAATCTTTTCTGAGCTTTTTTTTTTCCCTTGTGTACTAAACAAGCTTTATTTCATGGACATCAAAAAACTCTATCACCCTTCAAAGTTTGTTTATTCAGAGAAACAGCTGCACTAACATATATAACATATTTAAAACAGACCAAGATTAATGAGGTTTCTTGGGGTTTGTTTTTGGGATTTGTTGGGTTTTTTTTTTCACACTCCCAGTGGTTTAATAATGTGGTAGTTTGAAAGAGCAACATGCAGAAAGTCATACATAATTTGCACTGGCTTGGAGAGAAACTAGAACCTACCTCCTGAGAGTGGAATGCATCCCTCGAATACTCAAACTCCTCCTGTTTTTCCCACAGGTGCTGTATTTGCATCGCTGCTCATAGGAGTTCTACAGTGACAGCAAAGTGTCTGTTGTGGAAAACAGACCTCCACAATGGAGAGCAAAAATCTGCCTATGAGCAACAGTAAGATGTGTAGTAGGAGAGGTTGGTTCCAGGGACGCCTCAAAACAAACCTACTTGTACCAGCCCTGAATTTGGCTCAAGGACTTGCTTGTCTCCTCCAGCAGCAGCCTTGCACAAACACAGTTTGAATGGAACAGCATCAGGAGGAAAATAGGAAGTATATGTACATTTTTGTAGTGACAGGTTTTACCTTTAGCATCTATTGCATTTTACAGGAGGTCATCTATATTCATGAGAGAAAAAGCATTTACATGTAAGTTTATTTAATTCAGAAATATTCATGGAGCACTATCCTTGCATTCCATTCCCAAGAATTATTGTAATTCCATTCCTTCCTGCTTACCCACATCAGACCTCCTCTGATTCCTGGGATTTAAGTAAGCTTCAAGTCTTGCTCTCTCTATTCCACTATTACTTATTTCTGTTATGTAAACACCCAACGGTCCCAGTCAGAACTTTAGCTCTCACCGTTCAGGGAGCTCTTAAGATAGTTCATACCCTCCAAGACAGGGAATGTCAGTATATGACTGCTCACGTGTCCATCACTGCAATCTAGCAGGTGGCAGCATTCACAGTCTCAGGAAGAATAATTGAATAACAGTTTCCTGTTGTGACTAGCTTGTGGTCATCATAATTTTCCAGGGCCTCTATATTCCTGTATGTCATTTATTTTGCTGTCTTGTCTGTATAAACCAATGTTTCACCTAACAGCTGAATTACACAGTTGTAACTCCCAAAACCCAATGAACCCATATGACTACATTCAGTTCAACACAAATCAGTCTTTATCACTGTGATCAAAGGAAGATAAAGGTCAAAGAAAGACTGAATAAATTAGGGAGAAGATATCAGGATTATTTTTATAAACGTTTGAGAAATTGACTACAACTAATAGTCTTAACATATCACAGAAACAAATACAACTAAGCAGTATTAAAAATGGTTATAGCTCAACTCATTGAAAATTTCCAATGACCTAATTCTGTTTTTTAATTTTAATAAGTTAAATAAATGAATTTAATGAAAAGCTTGATGAAACTGTGATGGAATCTTAAAAATACTCTTGGGACTTGTGTCTTAGCACAGGCTTTTACCTTTTTGATTTTATTATTTTTAAGTTTTAACAAGGGTACTTGGGGGCTTTTTTGTTTAAATTTTTAAGAAAAAAATCAGATTAATTCACAAGGTAATAAATACTTTGGAGTTATGCAAGTAGTTTATCCTGTCTCCATACAGATAGTTACAACAGGCCAATTGACTCCAGCTCATCATATAGGAGACTAGCATACTTACTGGAATTAATACCAGGATAATTCTGGTATTATACTAGCCAGAAATATGTGCACCATTAAATATTTGATGACCTGTACCTTCATGGGCATTCATGCAGGCTAATAATATATTACATGAAAGAAAAAACTATGGTAAGCAGATGTTCCCCAGATAAAGTCTGATGTGAGATAACTTGCTACACAATCATTAATTTTGTCACAAAACTATTATTTAGCATAGCAAAGACAGCTAAAAATATTACCCAAGGTTTTCATGCAACTAAAAGTTCACTGGTTTATTTCTCTTATTAAGAGTAACAGTCTGAAACATTATACATTAATTTACAATAATGAAAAAGATCCTTATGCTTATCTCATGTAGGTGACATTAAGTCATCCAGTTAACACTAATTCTTATTTCAAAAGTTAAATCCTGTTTTATAAGGTTAAACATTTTTGAATAATTTGTTGCCAAAAAATAACATCAGTCTACAACCACACAGAAAGTAGAAATTAAAATTTCCATAGCCACTATCATCACTATGAAGATACAATGCCAAGTGTTAAAACATTCCACAACAGTTATCACTTCTCCCAAATTTTAAGATGGCAAAAATTTCCTCTTCAGTTTTTACTGCATGCACAGTAAAAAGGGGACACTTTGATTCATAATGTCAGATCAAAGGTAAGAGAAGTGCTCCTAAGTCATTTACTTTTTATGTAGAAACTGAACAGGGCTGTGAAGCAAAAAGGATTCTTCTTCCAGAATGGGCAGGATTTTCTGCTCAGCCTCAGACCGCACACCACACTGAGACACTCCTCTCCTTCCACAGAGGATCAAAGTGGCCTGCGCACACGGGGCAACAGAGAAGCAAAGTTGAGATCTACTGTACAGACCGAGAGCGAGACGCTTGTTGCAGAGCAGCCGTGCAGAGCTAGACTCACATGCCTACAAGATACGGTGTGGTGCAACGAACCCTCAAGTCAGTAACTCATGCACAGAGCAAGAAAGCCCCATTTCACCAATTCAAATTATTTGGGTATTTCAAAACTTTTGTTTTCTTGAACCCTTGTTGAAACCAATCACTCCACGTGTCGCTCAGCAAGATAAACAGAAATGCGCAGACCTGTGGCTGCCTTGGGAGGGATACAGCAAGAACTGGCTTGCTTCCCTTGGCAGGGATCACACAGACCACAGCAAAGCCACTCTACTGAGCTTGGCCCAGAAGCTGGCACGCCATGGTTCTCTCCTCCCAGTGCCCCACCAGCAGGCCCCTAACTCACCCATTTCAAAGTGCTCCTCTGCCACACTGAGATGGTTGGTGGGCTATTGCAACTCACTGACATGCTGCTTCTGGCATAGGAAGCCACATACAGTAGAAGTGCAAGGGCTGTGCAGCCAGAGGAAAACCATCTTGAAATACTTTCTGGGATGTCACCAGAATAGTACACTTCACCACAGCCATGGCAGGCCTTTCTCACCACCCTCCCTCTTGTTTTGGCATACCTTAGCCATTCCACTCACTGACCACACTACCTCATATCTTCTTCCAGATAACCCCTGCCCTCCATCCCCACAAAGGCAGCAGGGACTCTGGGGTGAAGCATACCAGCCATGAACGCGCAAAGGCCTGGGTTCCTTCCCCTCTGTTCTGCTAATCCACCCCCTCATCTCCCTCCTCCCCCAAGCCCATTTGCTCCCCTTTGCTGCAGGCCTGGCAGCTCTGCTCCTGGAACAGCTGCCCACCGCCCTCCCACAGAAACCCACAAGCGGTTCTTGAGCTGGAGCAGGAGTCCCAGTGCAGCCAGCTAGGACACAGTTCTCCCTCTTGGCAGCAACACAAGCCATTTCCCTCTTCCTCCCAGACCATGTCAATTCTTTCAGGGCAGTAACAAGAACACTGTGTCACATCACCCCATCCTGCGAGACTCTGCTCCCCAGCTGTGGCTGAAGGCCACCGTTCCTTCCCATCGCACCACAACCAAAACGTGTCCTTACCATGACAGGCTGCACAGAACAGGTCTGCCATGGCACGACAGTTCAGCAAGGCTGCATTTGGCAGAGTTCATTTGTTCCTAACGGCATGGGGAACTGATTCAGACCCTGGCTCTTAGTGAGGGTTTCATCTGTCACACTGTGGACACGGTATTATTCACATACAACAGTTAAATGCCACATACCGATGCAATGAATCCCAGGGAGATCTGGCTCCACATCCTTGGAAAGGGAGCATTTGTCCCGGCTACACTGCAAAATTTCAGTACCTTCCTTAAGGGGGCACACAGAGGAAGCCTGGTGCCCACTGCATCTCTCAGCACTGCCAGCAACTGAGGCACATCAGTTGCACATCCATCTCCAAATGCACAGGACTCTGGCCATCTCCCCTCAAAACACAAGGCTCACAAGGTACGTTACACTGAGGAAACTGTTTGTGTGGCCAGAGAACAGTGTTGTAGCGTAAGTGTAGACAGAAAAGCACTGAGACAACATTTTGATCAATGTAGTTCTCCCTTTCAGAACAGCCTTCTCTCACATAAGAGACACAACCTGAGGAAAAGGACACAGAGTTGGGAATCTTGAACAGCATTTTGCCATAGACAACTTCTGCAGCAACAGTCTGGTTGAAGAATATCTTTATACACCCACTTCTTTCCACCAAGACAGGGAAAGTGTCCCTTCTTTGCTGAACAAGGTAATTGCAAGGTGCTCAGACAAGTTAATGGATATAAAGATTGAGGCTCATATAAGAACCATATACAGGTTTAAACAGTGATGTACAAGAGCATAATCTATGCAAAGCCTGTATTTAAAATGGGGCTTGTGTGTTCAACTGCAGGAGCTCAAAGAACAGAATTTTATGCTACTTGGATAAGCCAATGCCTCATGCTGTCCCAGGCCTACACACAGGCACAGCACTGGGATTTAGCAAGGAACATTCTCTGGTGTAACATTCGCAGCCAGCCCAAAATGGACATGTCAGCGGGTCAAGGTCTGTTTGCCATTACTGTGACACCCTGTTTTTATTCTGGTACCACTCCATTTAAACCAACAGGTCATTAGCATGAACCCAGTGTGATCCTGACCCAAAGCATTCAAGCTAATATTCAATCCTTTTCCTATTCCTCCATATACTTTGTACAACGCAAAGTTCAGATAAAAATTACACCTTGTGTAATTCTTGAACTGGTTTAGGCTAAAATTATTTCAATCTTAGCTCTGAATTCCATGTGTAGTAAAAGTTAAGAGAGACATCAATCTTCTTCTCACTTTGAGCAACACCAGCTTTGTTGAGGTAACACTCATTAATGGCAGCCCAGAGTTCATCCCAAACCACACGACTTAGCCTGTCTGTCCTCATTAGCTTTTAGAGTTACTGATGAAGCGACAGGGCAGAGCTCTACAAACTTCTGCTTGGCACCATTCAGTTACAGAAATTACGGGCAGTCTCTAATTCAGATACCCATGAAGCATCCTTGGTACCCAAAAGGTATTATCTGGAAAGAAATCGAAATTCTGTTCACCAAAATATTTATATTAACTAAGAAAGCCAAATTCTGCCAAGAATGGAGCTGGCAAGCTTCCCTGGAGCTTCTCTGCCAGTGTGTAAAACACAGAAAGCAGCCCCACCTACCACAACCCCTCTGTCCATGTCCAGGGCTGGTGAGTCTTTAAAGTACAGTGCAAACTACTTATAAGGCCTCAAAAATCTGGAAACTTTAGAGCGCAGCAGCCGAATGAAGGATCTTGGGAACATCTCTCTTGACTCTTGGGCTGTGTACTTGAAGTAGTTCTGTGGATGTGCCAACACGTCAAACAATGCTTTTATCAGTTTCTTATCCTAGAAAAAGGAAAGCAGATTTTACTGTAATTCCCCAGAGGAGTTAGGGTCAGTATTACCAAAGCTTAACAGCTGATAAACTCATAAATGGCATTTTAGTTTCCTAGTACTGTTTCAGGGGCTCAGAAACCAATGGGACAAGGCTGACATTAAGGCCCCAGGAAAGTCACTGGAGTTTCACAGAGTGGCAGCAGGATACTCCTCATACTTCTAATAACAGCAAACAACAAAATGAAACAAAACACCAAACAAACCACGGGATCTGATAACCAGCAAAAGAAAGGTTTGCTTGGGATGACATCCACTCAACTTGTCCATGCAGCTGTCCCCTAAACAAGGTCAGAGACATTAAATTCACAAAGAGATTTTTTTTTTTTTCACACAGGGAGGAAAAGCCCTTGCTAATCTACAGGCTAGAAGTAGCAGCACCAAGCTCTTCCCAGGAGGTTAAATCCCATGTCCCTCAGTTTGCTCCACTGATTCCTTCCAGCACAGCTTGCATGAGGCTCAAGGGGCTTTCTCCATCAGAGACCCAGCAGGTCTGATCCACTTTTAATCCCCCCCAGGGAAAGGGTCTCATATCAACTGCCCTGCACAACCAGGTTGTATTGAGTCCCTCACCTCCCTGAACATGTCTAGTGCACCATGGAACAGATCTGATATTGAGCAGGAGGCAACCTCATTGGCACAAAATAACGTCATTCTCAATCAAAACGAACATTAATTAGTGGAAGGAATATACCTTAAGTATTTCTTGATGATTTTCAGATGCATAAAGTCTACCATCCCGAACAATGTCTTCTATAAGTTCTTGGTAATCCTCTACAGGGAATGCACAAGAGAGTAATTTGCAGGATCACTTCACTTACATACTCAACACTGCCCTTAGTTACACATGTAAGCCCAACCCCCAAAAGAATCAGTGGCACTAGGCCCTCGTATTAGCAGCTGGAAAATATTGCAAATGCTCTTCTGTAAAGAAGCTACAAATACACCATTCACTAGGAAAGCTGTATTCTCTGCTGAGCCCTCAGCATCAATCTGCCAAAAGCAAAAGGAATCATAATGCACCTAGGATTGTTGTGCATACTGTGACCAGACAGCCTGCTTCAAGCCAACTGCACTGCAGAAACTTACCTGCAAATACCCACAACCTGTCATTGACTTCCTTCTACAGTAAGACAGGGGGGTTAGGGAAGAGGTAATAAGCAGCTTTCTTAAAAGGCAAAACCCTGGTTCTTCAAAAGGAGAGGTCTCCCCATAAAAATTAATTATCTGCTGTTGATGAAACTGCAGACCACAGTGAGGACAACTCTTCCAATTTATCCACTGTGAACAAAAATGTGCCATGTAATTTTCACATCACTTATGCTGAAGTGCAAAGCCTCAGCTCTAGTTTCACTCCTGGTGACTCTGACAATGATAGGTTGAAACTCTTGCCCCCAAAGCTTCCTTTCGATACAAATATTTTGCTATCTGGTACTAGATTACAGATGGTAGCAGCAACATGATAAATGAGAGGCATGGGGCTCTGCTCAAATTCTTAAGAGGGCACCTGAAGCAACCCTGAACTGGGAAGGCACAAAAATCCAGAAAACTCAGATTCTGTCTCTGAGCTTTGCATTTTGCAGAGTGGAACCCAAAACCTAGGTCTGTGGAAGACTGGAAATATGGTGGCACTTCAGACTGCAGTGTGAAATCCCTTAAACTAGCTTTAAATGAAAACAACTACTGGAAATAGTCTCATAGGAAGTAGTCTCATAGTAACACTGCTGAGACCTCTGGGTTGCTCTACTACTTAGCAGGGTCAAGGAGCCCACAAGGGGTTCTGCAGTGCTGCAGCTGCACAGGTCCACACAGGCTCAGTTGTTCACATCCACTCACCATCATATGTTACGTAAGGAACTTGGAATCCTTTGGCACTGTTCCCTTCATTTGACTTGAACTGGATCCACAACTTCTTCGACCTAGACGTGAAAGCTATAGGGCGTTCGTAGGTTTGACAGGTTTCATATGTGGTCACTGAGTTGGAAGAAGCTTTCAAAGAAAAACCACAATAGACTGTTACCTGACAATGCTTCATGCTAATAAACAATTAGAAAATAGGTTAAACTACTATGACAAGAAATGCTTGCTGGCATTCAGAAATCTCCTTAAATGTGGCAGGCCACCAATAGATGGATGGATGGCCATCAGCATGTGACTTCTTGGTCAAGGATATACTCCCCTTTCCTGATAAAAAAAAAACCCAACCCAACAGTCTACTGTGTGCCTATACTATAAACTGAAGCTGTTTACTCACTCATTGGGCATCTGTAGGGACTATCAAGCACCTCCTCTTCCCTAACCTAGTCTAGAATTGCTTATCATAATTCATGACTAGTTAAGCTTGAACCATCTACCCCTTCCTAACTATATTTCTCTCAGAGTTCACTGACCTATCTTAGTCTTGCAACCCTTGTTTCACCTGAAGCTATGGAATAGCATTACCAAATAGTATTTCTCAATGTGTCATTTAAAGAAATTTCTACTCTTAGGTAGAGGCCAGACAGGGTACATTTAGCTCATGTAAACACCAATGCACACGAGAAACCTGTTGCATGCTGCCATAGGTACCTCCTGAGGCACATGGTGGTATTTCAGACTTACAGCTTTTTCGCATCACCAAGTAGTCTCCACACTCATCTTCTATTGGTAGAAATATTTCTGGAACCACAATCAGAATACGGCGTTTGGGCGGCGGGTTAATATTCCAAGTGCACTCAGTGTTTGCAGGGTAGTCCCCAGGGTAGTTTGGTGATTCAATATATCCAGTGTAGTCTCCCAGTTCACCTCCACACTGCCTATCTGAAAAAGCAGTACAGTATGCAAGACTAGGCAAAATGAGGTCATCCTACAGCTGTCTCTACAGGCACTGTCAGGAACAGTACACGGGTGACAGACACACTTTGTACACAAACTTTTCTGGTTGCATCTGATGCAGGTACAGTTCTCTTTACCAGCTTCACTTCCCACTGCTGCCTGCTTCTGCCTTTGTGTTTTAATCAATAAAAGTACAGGCTAGTCCCTGTTAACACAGCAGGTGCTATTGACCCAGCTGCAGCCAAGCAGCAGAGCAGCTGTAAGAGGACATAGAAATGGTAAAGCAAGGATGCTCCACTAGCTTGTACCAGACAGAAGCTTTTATAGAAGTATCAGTTGAAGTCTAACAGAGTCTGAGATGCTCTGCTCAGACACCATGCCTGCAGCAGCACAAAATAGGGAGTATAGCAGGCCCTTTCCCTGCACAGATCAGCATTGTTGGCAGTAAGAGAAGAACCACCCCAGTGCAGAATCCTTTTCCTGTGCTCCCCAGCTCTGTGTGGGCACAAAGATCTGGGCATTACAGCACTGTGACAATGATGCGTGTACATGACATGCCCAGGGAACAGATTCTTTGAGACACACGTGCAGTTCCCTGAAACAGATTTCTGTGTATGTGCACATATATCTACGTCTGTACGTATATGTCTCCAGAAGATCTTCCAAGGACTTGCTTTTCTGCCCTCTATTTTCCCCTTTTTAATTTATCCTCAGCTTCCCACACTACAGCTACAATAGCCTAGAACAGTGGTTCTCTTTGTAACTGCCTCTTTCAAAGACTGTTATTAAGAAGAAATGGTTACTAGAGCTATTAAGTTTTAGCGAGCCAACTTCCACTCCTTTTAATAGAAAAGAAAGAAATCAGTGTGCTGAGAATACAAACTCTGTCTGCTATATCATAGGAGAAAAGATTTAATAGCAAAACCCAGAGTGAGTCAGCACCAACTGGCAAAACACAACCACCACTTACCTTAACAAGAATGATGGAACTAGTCTGCAGAAGTGGTCTCTTGTGGACCTCAGTAAGCCATACAGGATGAGATGCAGGCAGGCAATGCGGAGCAGCACCACTGCCTTCTCTCCAAGCTCCTCAGAGCAAAGCTTAATTTTGCTCTTAGGGCTGCTCTGATTATTAATGGTCCAATCTTTTGATTGTAAGAGATCATCAAAACCATCTTGCTATACTTACTTTTGCACTGTGTTATATTTGTTGACCCATCAAAATCAGTAGTGGTGTTTCCAGGGCATGAAATGCAGTAATTTTGTCCGAACTCTGGCTGGTATGTCCCAACTACGCAGCGAATACATCGATGAGTTGTAGTATTGTAAAAATGGCCAGGTGAACACTGAACTGGAGAGCAATTAAATATGCAACATAGGTAAAAAGTGGCAGCAGCACTTTAGAATGTGATTTCAGGCATTTTTGTATGACCTAGTATAATTTCAGTAACTGAAATGCCATATTTATGAACTATGAAGGTAATAAAGCAAAGGTAATTGAACAGGTTTTAGTTTATCAAGTCACTTTGTGCAAGTTCAAAAGTTCCAAAAGCAATACTATAGAGCAGTTCTGTGTGTAAGCAGTAGTAAGTGGCATGGGGGAGTGAGTATAATCACCACGATTTTCTAATTGCCAAGTAGAACAGTACGTTACTAAATGGTCTAGCCACTGACATTTGACTTGGAGTATGAACTGCGTGGGGAAATGCTAACTAGACCTTAGTTTCTTGCCATCTTATGTAGGTTGCTGCATCCTAGTATACCCCTGAGATCAGTTCACCACAAGCAGAGGTGAAAGACTCTGGCCCCCTACAAGCGACGCATTGCATCATTAGTGATTAAACTGGAACATTGCTGCCTTCTCTCACGATCACACATCTTGCAACAACAGGCCATTACTCAGGGTACAACAAACTCCACCAAATCTGTTACTTTAATTCATCATGTCATGCAAAACATTGTCTTTGAAAACCAGTATTCTCCCAAGCAACAAGACAGAAGAGGAAATGACCTCAAGTTGCGCCAGGGAAGGTTTAGATTGGATATCAGGAACAATTTCTTCACCAAAAGGGTGGTCAAGCATCAGAACAAGCTGTCCTCGGAAGTGGCTGAGTCACCATCTCTGGAGGTATTTAACAAACAAAAAGATGTGATGTCTGGGGACATGGTTTACTGGTGGACTTCACTGTGTTAGGTTAATGGTTGGACTTGATGATCTTAAAGGTCCTTGCCAACCTTAATGATTCAATGTTAGCTAGGCACATAAGCTATATTCCCCCACAGGGCTTGCCCAGAGCACCTCCTCCATCACCAATGTGAGACCCTATTGACATACAAAATTTTATTTGTAAACACAACAAATCTTAGGGAATTTTTAGCCATGAGATAGACAGGCATAGGGGAAAAATAATTTCTAGCAGACTTGAAACTTTTTTTTTCTATCTCCCTGCATGCAGACAGGGAGATTCTCTTCTCTTACTGCAATCTGACAATACAGGACCCCAAACACCTTTGCTTACATCTCCGATATGCCTCTTCTAAATTGATTTTGCTCAGCTATTTTGTATCATCATCATCTGTACAGAAACCTGACAGAAAGCAGTCAGAACCATTGGCCATATATATTATCTTAACTCCATCACAACTTAGCTTCTTTTTCCCAGTCCTTTTTCCTTGTGGGACTAAAATAAAAGATGAAAATACTTTAAATAAAGGTTTTTGTGCTGCACAGACCCATTTTTTTCTATTGCTTTTAAGCTCTGCTTATCCCAAATAACTCCAGTCTTGTTGAGCTCTGTAAATTAGCTCAGTCTGAAGTCTTTCCCTACGTGTTCCACCCCCCAATCCAAACGCTGCAGATACAAGTTCCAAACAGTTCTTGCATCTGTGATTCCATGTCTCACTGACCTCCTCCACATGCATATCCCTGGGCTCTTCATTCCAGTCAATACAGAAGATTCCTTTAATCTCCACTCTAATTTGAAAAATGAACCTCATTTATAGATCTTTTTTTGTTTACATTAAATAAAACTGTAATCAGTTCCACTTATCTTGATCCAAGGTTTTTAACATGTCTTTCAGTGCTTTAATTTTGCAAAATTAAGTATGAAACAACAGCTTTTGTGGATTCTGTGATTCTTCATTGAAAAAAATCTATAAGCCATCAACTTATTACCAACAACATTAATTCATCAACCATACTACAAAATTCTTCCATTGTGTTGCAGTTCTCAGTAGTAAATATATATCTCAATTAACACTACAGAGATCTCTTAATCCAAAAGGCTATAAAATATTTGTATCAGGACCTTATTTCTATCCCTTATTTCTACTCTATGACAGTAGATTTTCTATTAATGCTTTTTCTTCAGGTGATTTTGAGATAAAAGATATTCTTTTACTCATAATTTAAGACATTGAGCAAGCCATTATACTAACGTTTCAACTCTCTCCATGGACAAATATTTTTATCAGCATTTTCAAAGACAAGATAGCTGTCTTTCAGCTAATTAAGATGCTAACAAAATTCCTTAATTTTTAAAGACAAAACTTCTGTAAGGAAAACCTTGGGAGCTGATTGCATCTCAGCTCCACTCTGATCAAATTTCAAGGGCTATCTGAGGTACCACAGTGGAATGCTAGCTTTTTAGGTATAACTCAAGGCATTCAAGCCAGTTTAAACATGAAAACAGTATTTTCTTACTTATCCTCCAGGACTGCAATCCCCTCCTTCACGTTTCATGTTGCCGCTGTACTCAAACACAAAACGTCACTAAAGCAATAAGGTCTTGATATTTTTTCCCCCGTGAGACACTTTTTTCCTCTCTGCTGTTCCTTTAGGAGACTCTCTACAGATCAACAACTTCACTGACCAACTTCCATCTATCTCCTAACCCCTTGTGGAGTCTTGCAAAAAAGTCAGTATAAAAAGAACTGAGGCTTTATGAAGTTTCCTTTCAGCCAGGCCAAGCAACTGAGATCCCTGGAAGGAGACATCCTTGAAAGGAAAATGACCCTTCTTTGAACACCCCAATTGTAGCAGCAGCAGTTACTTTTTCCTTGGAGCAATGCAGTTCATCATAAAAATCTTGACCTTACCTTTGGTCTCACAGTCCTGAAACAAGGATGAACTGGTATGTCTTGTTGTTAGACCTCCTCCGCAGGGAAAGCAGGATACTCTCCCAGCTTCAGGCTGGTATGTTCCAAGGGGACATGGCAGACAGGGTTTGAAGCCATCAGGAGAATATTCACCTGGTGAGCACTGATCTAGGATAGGAAGAACACACTTGCTTCAACCTTTGCATTATAGATGAAGGTATGTTAGTGAGCCAGCAGAGGACCTGAAACCCACAGTGAAACTGCTCACCTCTTTACATAGGAATTGGGAGTCAGGGTTTCAGAAATGCGTGCTAGCAACAGCGAGGACAATGCATGCAATGTGCCCTATAAAACAACTGATAGTGACAAGCTCTGGTGCTAGCAGGCTCGTCAGTGAGCAGGAAGGAATGTCACACTTCGTTGCAAGGCTACACTCGCGCTGTGTTCATCTGTATGGTGCAATTCCTAGGGGTTTTCTCCTCTTTCTAGCTAAAGAGCTCTTAGGTTCATTTGGGGGAGGAGTCCAAGATGCCAAAAACATACTTCTGGATTTCTGTAAGTATTTTAATATAATATTATTGAATATTCATACTTCATAACCATTGGTGCTACTTAAATTTACCATTGGCGTTACTGAGTTTTGTGAAAAC
The DNA here is from genome assembly GCA_013400835.1 of Zapornia atra. Lineage (NCBI taxonomy): Eukaryota > Metazoa > Chordata > Aves > Gruiformes > Rallidae > Zapornia > Zapornia atra. Next base: position 93,708 of record VZTU01014983.1, on the reverse strand, counting down.
CTCAAGCACAAGTAATTGTGCAAACTCATACCAAACTAAACATTATGCATGCCTCAAAGACTTTTAAAGCAGAAATATTCTTGCCATTCCTCTGATACCAGATCTTGGATAATGATTATCTGTGCACTGGAATCCCGTGTTCTGTATGGTGCACAGATAGGACTAGCTCAATCCAACTGATTTTACTTAAACACACCCCTCAATATTATCTAACAAGCTCAACAATATCTATGGGTATTTTTGAAAAAATTCTGTTTTTCAAACTTTTCACAAAAGAACTGGCTTCAGTTCCAGTATTTAATTACCCTGCTCTGGAGAGGCACAAAACACTGTTGCAGTTGTTCAGATGTGCTGAAAAATTCTGTCCCTTTAAAGACCTGTTACGATAATAAACTGTTAGTTTTAGTTTATAGCTCCAATAAATCTCTCAGTGAATAGCTGTTTTGTTAGAAAGTTAAATTGGCCTTGGCTTCATTTCAGGATATATGACTAACAACAAGCAGGGCATTAACTACCGGTCATGATCAATGATGAAGAGTTTTGTTTATGGCTGATACACTGAGTGGAATAGTGAGTGTTCCTCCATAACTTAAAAATAAAAGGCAGCAGGTTAAGCAATGCTCTGCAACTTCTCAATGAAAGCTAGTGAGGAAGTCTTAGCTCTTGGTTCGAACTTTTTCCACCGGTGATGGTTTTGGCTGGAATAAAGTTAATTTTCTTCACAGTAGCTAGTACAGGGCTGTGTGTTGGGTTTGTGCTGAAAACAGTGCTGAAAACACCTGGGAAGAGACAGCAATTGATTCAAGTATCTCGTTTTGAGCTAAGTTGGGGTTTTTTTAAGTTTTCTTAAAAGCTGACAACAGAAAGAAAACTGTAAAAAAAAAAAACCTAGCTACAACCACTGTGCTAGGGTATAGAGTGTGCAAAACCAGCTGAAAAACGCTGTGTATAGTGTAGTGGATACAGTCGTGAGTAGGTTGGAGAGAGAAAAAGATCAAGGATAGAGGACAAGCTGACCCAACATGGTGAGAAAGGCACGAAATGTCTACCCAGATCTTTCAGTATGAACTACTTCTGATGAAAATAAGAATGTTTGTTTGTGCAATGGCACCTTGCTGGAGGCAAATCAGTCTGACAGAGGAATCCAGCTGGATGAGCAATGGGCTTGTACTGTGTGTCCACAGGGTTTGGGTTCACAGGACACCACCCCCCTAGTGAGCCACTCTGCTCAGAAATCACATCGATGTCAGATCCCCAGTGTCCCCTAACACAGAGCAGGTGAGGGGAGTGCTAGCTGCTCTTACAACAGAGGTCACTGGTTTATGAAGCAGCCTGTGGTATGCCTCCTGGAACTGGAGAGGCCAGGCCTAGATGGATAGGCATATGGGGGTACTCCACACATCTTCATATCTGATGTTACAACATGCAATAATGCGGTGTTAAGCACCCATTGGTGAGTTGAAATCAACAAGACATGAAAAAGTAAGCATCTCTGGATTGAGTTTATAAAGTATATAAAATACAAAACCTTTGATAATTAAGTTTTAAATGCCTAACACAATGTGTAACCCTATCTTTCCCCTACTATGACTTTTGAGGTGCACTAAATACTTCAAGCCTTAATAGATCCTATGTGCGTATGAGAAGAGAGGTGAACACATCCATACATAGATTCGGCTATTTACAGTCATAACAAATACTCATTACGCAATGCAAATACTAAAAGTACTCCAAGTCATGCCCAAGCTTTAATGCCTCAAGCTCTTAAGTATATCTGTTTCTTCACATGACTACCACAAACAAAGATTTTCAAAGTGGTACAAGTATCCAGACAATGTGATCCACAAACACATTCCCTGTAGACTGCTCCCAGTTCCTCCTAGAAATGTTCCAAACACAGACCACTCATCTAAGCCTACTGGAGCACAGAGCAGGGGTAATGAGGGAAGCCTTTTTAGATGCTTACAGCACTCACCAGGGCCCAATTTAGCATAACAAACTGACTTGGTGTTAGGTTCAATTATAATAACATTCATTATAAGGGCACTATGTCAACACAGAAATCATCCCATAGAAATCCATAGGATTGTGCATGAAAAATTAGGATGACAATTAAACCCTCTGTAAAAAACAAACAAAAAAACGAACCACCACCACCAAAAAACCCAACAAAAAACACAACAGGGAAAAAAAACCCAACAAAAAACATCTTTAAGTGTTCAAGCTTTTCCTGTCACTTCTTGAAATGAAAATTAAAGTTTATGAGCTTAATATCACAAAACTAGAAACTGCATGGTCCCTCCTGACACAAGGGAAATACCCAGTCAAAACAGCATCAGAGGATTTGCAAATAATGACATTAAATCGGAATTCCACTGGCTGGCTTTGCTCTTTTTTCAGAAACCTGACTGTTTTTCTCCAAATGAACAAAAGAACCAATTGCCTCTAGTAGACTTCATTTCTGCAGCCACTGTCTTTGTTTGTCTCCAATACCCATTAAAAACCCCATCTTGAGTCTCTTGCAGCTGTTTTAAAGAAAAAAGAAAAAAAGGTGAAAGCTTTTCTGATGTAAAAATAAATTTAAAAAAAAAAAAAGGGAGGGGGCAGGGGGAGAGGGGCCCACAGGGAACCAGGATTAACAGTTACAAAGACATTTAAAGGCTCTTTCCTCCTTTCAACATGTTAGCCTTTGAGCATTTGTGACTATAGAGAAATGCTATAGTATTTCAGTGGCTGAGAAGGTGAACCTCATAAAGGAGGTCATGATCCACCAAATCACCATTTTCTTAAGACTGATGCCTTGACTTTATAAGGAAAATCACCAAAAACTGATGCAAATTGATTCTAAAGCAGCATCTTTTAAGTCCATTGTGTTTTAGCTGTTCACACATAAAGGTCACATGGTTACACACCATGAAGATTTAAGTCTTAAATCTGACTGTCAGAGCAAGCAGGTTAGCAGAAAAATAGCACCTGCTCTACCATTTGATAATTAATTTCTTCTTGATAGACTTTAACAAAATTTTTTAAAATCTACCAAAACCAACATATAGTTCTCTGTTGCATAGCACAACTATTAATTGTAAAAACTGCAAGGGCAGACAAGCACTTTTCTTTCCTCTTGAAATCCCTCTCATACTTTTATAATGCCGGTATCATGCTGCATCTAAACTTCGAGATGTGGTTCATGATTTTGTATGAAATGTTGATATTTTATTTGCATCCTGTAAAGTAATGGGACAAAACGGCTGAATGCTGAGCAATGAAATACATCAACACCTCCCACACAACATAAAGCTGCTCAGCATTTACATCAGAGCAGTGCCTATACCGGTGCTACTCATGTTTGCTGTTCTCTGAAGTGACAGCTCTTTGGATGAACCCACTTGTAAGTGCTATGCAGCCAGGACAGGCTCACATGTCCTCTTACACAGCGATTTCACGGAATGGTACTTTCCACAGCCCCCTTCCACCTCAAAGTATTTGTGTATCCAACACAAAAATACCCAATGGAACAGGCAAGGTGTACCTTCAATTCCATGGGCTGCAATCAAGGTACAACTGTTTTAAGCAACAGAAAAGTGGCTAAATTTGCTTCTTGTTTCTCTATGTGAAACCTGCACTTCACTCACAATCTGCATCACAGAAGACTTGTAAGTCCCTAGACTGACTTTCAAGTCTTCTGTAATGCAGATAGCGAGTGACTGACTGTTCCCTCACTGCTTCCTGCTCCTCTGGTCAGACTGAGCAAAATCCCTTTATCAAAGGTCCCTGCCTGTTCAGAGACCACATCTACCACCTGCACTGAATCCAGGTGCTGACCTGGCATCTCTTGCTATGGAGTCACTTTCTCCCCAGAATCATTAGCGTATTTAGATAAGCGGGGCCCCAATCCTGTCCAGAAGCTCACAGCAACTCTGCAAAAGAATCAGATCAAAACAAAGCAAACCCCCCTGACTCTCCCACACACATCCCCGAGCCAGCTTCTTCCTCTTCTTCCACACTCCTCCCACTCCATTCTCTTCCATTTCTTAGCTCCTTGTGAGTGACAGTCAAAGCAGCAACAGCCGCCCGCCACCAAGTGCTGCCTTAACCATACACACCAGTATGACAATCAGCTTTTTCTAAGGAAATGAGGCGTATATAACACCACCGCCTCTGCGTGTACTTTTGTGTCCCCTCAGCAACTAGTGAGCTTTCTGTCCAACTTCCAGCAATCTGACAAAACATGCTAAGGTTTCAAAGATACCAAGTTTCTGTATGTTTAACAAAAATATGTGGGGAACATGTAAGTGATCTTTGCATCCCTGCAAATAAAAGGCTGTTGTGCAAGTCCCATCTTCCGTTTGATCACAGTAAATCTACACAAGGATATGGTCTATCTGAATAGTTCAGCTGAAGCAAGAATATGAATTTAGTGACTGTACCTTTTTAGGCACAAGCAAATTGAACCACAATGAATGAAACCCACAGGGAATCATACCTTAGCAGTTCTGCTGCTCACAGCAGTACCTGCTAAGATGTCCAGAGCAAATTGTAGCACCAATTCAGCAACAGAAGAGCCTTGACTTCTACAAGCTGTTCTTCAAAAAGTCTTCACATGCTCAGTGTCCCTGTGTTAACCAGAGACATTTGTGCTCACCATACTGAAGAGTTTTCCAAGAACTCTCCAAAAGCCTCTCATTGCTTACTCATTGCTACTTTTTCCAGATGAAATCACAAATGGCTTGAAAGCCACACTGGGCTCTGTACAAGGGACTGAGCATTCCTCCAGCATCCAACACAACAGCTTGAAAACATCCATGTAAACTACCCTTGATGATCTTTTCAAAGTTTTTCAGACTTGTTACAATGTTTAAAAACAAAGTCCCTCCACACACAAAACAAAAAAGCCCCAAAAAACCCCAAAACCCAACCTAACCAAAACCCCCCAAAAAGCAAAACTAATAGCTTTTTCCAACAGAATTCCTGAGTAATTCCCTAGTCTGTTTGCTTGCACCAATTCATTTTTCTATTCCAGGAATCCAAGTTTTTCCAGAGTTAGCAAAACTGGATTGGAAAAATCTATTCTGAGGCAGGATGGGTTGCTGTTGGAAGATGTACTAATTAAATCTGACAAGCATTTTAAAAGCTTGCTGATTGACAAAACCACCTGCATGCTGCCTACCCTACGATGCCTGAACTAGTCGTCATGATTATTAGTCCCCTGTTAAGATAACATCTGACCTCCTTAACTTTTGTGCTTTAGAAGCATTTATTATGGGCTGCTTTATGGTGGTGCCCTCCAGTGCCACAAATTAAGATTTTTTTTTTCTCAGTACTGGCTTATAAAATCCCCATTCCTCATAAATTTATAATGCCATCATGAAGATTCTCTGAGACTCAGAGCTTAATCAGCAAAGAGAATGTGACTGTATCAATGCTTGCTCAGACTTTTCTTTTGGAACAAGGGAGAGATGAAACGTTCACAAATTCAGAAATGCAGCATTGCACTGGATATTAAACAGTCTTAAAAATAACACCGGTGATGTCAAGGCTATTGGTGCCTGATGTTACTCCATGTTTTCTACCTTTGAGCTTACTGTAGGCTGTGCATCAACTATAAACAAAGCACAGTGCACTGAGTTCTTGATAGGCTCTACAGCACAGGACAAGAGGAAGCTGAAGAGAGACCTGAAAGGAGGTTGTAGTGAGGCAAGGGTTGGCCTCTTCTCCCTAGTGACAAGTAAAAGGACTAGAGGAAGTGGTCTCAAGTTGTGCCAGGGGAGGTTCAGATTGGATATTAGGAAAAATTTCTTCACCAGAAGAGTGGTGAAGCATTAGAACAGGCTGCTCAGGGAGGTGATGGAGTTGCTATCTCTGGGGGCGTCTAAAAAATGGGTAGACCAGGTGCTTCAGGAAATGATTTAATGGTTTAGTGGTGTAGGGGTAACAGGTAAACTCTATGATCTTGAAGGTCTTTTTCTATCTTGATGCTTCTGTGATTCTATGATTAATTACCACCAATAAATACACAGAAAGGCATATCTCAGTAGGACAAACAGCAGTAGTAACTGGTTTTAGGGTAGTAACCCCCTACTTATTCACATGCAGGCCTCCTCTCTCCTGGGCAAGCATCCCACGATCTCCTCATGCTTGCCAGATCTGAGCAACACGGTAAAACATACATGATAGTTTGTTCCTGATTTACATTTACTTACCACATCTGTTACCCACGTGCATCTGTCCTACACCACAGGACTGCTGTGGCTCTGACGGCTTGGGAGACTTTCTGGCCACTTCGTGGTCCATGCCAGAGACACGAACGCGGAACTGGTCCCTGCTGACTGTCTTCCGTAAGGTGCGAATGGTTTTACGAAACCTCTTTTCAGTCTTTTTCCGAGCACAGCGCACATCGCACGTGTCTGAAAAGTATCAAGGGTGAAAGCTGCCATCAGTGGCCATGCACAAAAGTTCCCCCAGTTTAAAAGACCAACGAATGCAAATCACTGAGGAAGCAACTTCTGTGAACAAGTCTGAAATTCTTAAGGACAACACCACCAGGCTAGAATAAAATCAGTCGGACCACAAGGTTAAACTATGGGCAGTTCTTTGATCTTTGAAACGATCCCCATTCCTCACTCTTTTTGAAGCAGTAGACTTCATTTCCAAAACAGGAGATACTTTTTATTATCATTATGCATACAGATAGAAGTGAAAAATACAGAAATTAAGGAGCAAACTGCAAGAAGCTTCAAACCGCACCTTGGATTATTTTTCCAACCAACCTGTCACCTCCTTCCGGCTTGTTTCAAGCTCAAAGTCCGCAGTGATAAAAATTTCTCTAGTTGCTGTCGGTCTACTGAGGGGTCCATGAACTTTCTTGCCAGAGCTGCATGTTAGGTTTACATAGTGGAAGCTCTCCATTACTGAATTATGTCTCTCTGTATGAACAAAATTAAAGGAAGCAAAAGCTTGGCCAGCTATGGTTATTGAATAATCACTACTGCTCAGCACACAAGTTGCCAGGAAGAGTTAAAGGGGAGCAAATGGTCAACTCCACATGCCAGTAAACCAACAGTTTGGCCAGTTTCTCAACTGGTACACCCTCACATAGAATCATGACTCCAGTGCACCTACGGATGTACTGTCAGGCTGAGGCTCTGGCACCACAGCGAGTCTGGGGCAGGATTCACTGCTAGGATGAGAGCTTAGCTGTAGTGCTTAGCCCATTTCCGCTGGGTTTGGCTAGCAGGTTCTGATGAATTACCTTTGGACTATGCAGCACATCTGAAAACCATGACACTGCATCAGGTAGGCTACTTGAGGGAAAAAATTTTGCACTCATATGAAACACGTGAAAAACATACTAGTTTACAGTAGTGTTTAAATTAAGTAATGGACAGAGGACTTTTGGAGAGACCATTTTCAAGGTTTCAATGATGAAATAAAATTTAGTTAAAGAAAACACCCAGAATAAGCTTTGGTTCTGGAATATGTAACTCTTCACTGAGCATCTAGTGTAGTTTCTCACTGCTACTCTAAGGACAAACAAACTGACATATTGATTTATCATATTGTTTAGTGACTTCTTCCCCTCAGCTCTTTTTTTTTTTTTTTTTAATGTACTCCTCCTCATTTTCTGCTGACTTTTTAAATTCCCAGGCTATACTTTCTGCCTTGGAACAGATGGAAGAGTTGACCTCACTGTGTCCATCTGGGGCTGCTGAAGTATAAAAGGAAGTCAAGAGAAAAGAGGAATAACTCTTTGGCAATAGAGTCAGTGTAAAAGGCTGGGAGATTCTGAGGCATCAGACAGTAAGGAGCAGGCAAGAAAGGAAAGAACAGAAAGAAGGGATAGAGAGAAAAGGAAAGGAAGAAATCAAACGAATGGTTGATTTTACTGATAATTTATTGGCAGTGGTCAAACAACAAAGGAGAAGGGCTTCCTAGCAAGGCTGAGGTTGTCACAGGGAAGTCCTGTGATCTGAAATAACAATTGCAAGAATCATGGTTGGGACAGACTGTGATTCATGAGGTCAGTGAAGAGCAGGAAGATTGCAGTCCTCTATGCTTTGCTTATGGTGTACTGCATATGTGGAAAGCACTAACCCCTGAGCTCTGCCTCTAACCTGCTTACCTGCATTTCTATATTCATACCTGGTATCATCTGTTCCAGACCTTCTTGAAACATCTCAGTCTTTTTCAAACTACATTTTCCTTCATTTAATTTAAAGGTTACACTTATCTTGATGGATGAAGTATCTTTAGGAAGAAACAATGACATGTTATTTTAAAAAAGGAACAGAAAATTTAAGTAACCCTGATGTCACATCATAATGATGACACCAAAAATATGCTGATATAAAGTGCAAAAGCAGTCATCACAGAAAATATAAAGAGATGCCAGCTTCTTCCTGCTATGAAGCTGGTCCATAGTTGGAATTGGGACAGTGTGATAGATTTTACTTAATGAAGAAAAAAAAAATGAGATCTGCTATTGCTAAATCAAATGAGATCTGTCAAATCAAATAAAGGTTAGCTGAAATCAAAGAAGATACTCCAAATCAGTTCAAAAGTAGTTTAGCGCTATATAAAATAGCACATCTTATCCGCTTAGTTTTAAATGTTTTCTAAACTTTGCCATCCAACAGTTCAACCTAAACATACTGTGTGTTGCCAACACTGTCCAGTCTGGATGTCTAAAAAGAGGCATGACACTCCCGGACCAGCTGTTTATTTCATGGCTGATCCTTTTCTCTTTCCTTATTTTTAAGTCTCAGTGATGCTGATGAAGCAGTACAAGGTGAAATTCCTGCTGTATTCATGAACTGCAATCATGAGGAAGAGGAAATAAAAACAGAGTATAATGGAGAGGGAAAATAGTCAAACAAACACCTTTAATTCACAGTTATCTATTAAAAGAAATCAGTCAAATCATGCAACAGGAAATCTAGTGATTACCCAGCCAGCTGGATGCATTTGTATTTTGCTGTTTTTTCTTAAGCTGAGATGACCTGCCACAGGTGAGGGTGTAGGCATCTTGTGTTCCTAACAGATAGACCATACAGACAGTAAAGACAGGCACTGTGCATGGACTTTGTAGTATAAAATTACTATAAGAATCCTGTAGCATAAAATACATTTTTAATTTGTTGATTGGCATCACCATCATCACCTTTTTCAACAATATTGTTCATAAAATGCTCCACATTAGAGCTTGTCTCTTTCTAAACAATTCAAAGGGTTCAGGAAGAAAAGTAGCATCTGTCCCATAAACTCTGGTCAAGTCTGCATGCTGTGTCCTATGAGGTGGAGGGGCTGTGCGGGCAAAACATCAGACCCCACGCAGGGCTGGAATGCCTTTGCCCCATTCACCAGCAGCTCTCAGGGCCAATTAAGGAATGGCCCAGGGAGCACAGAGAATTCTGCCCTGTCCTCCCCAGCTTCAGAAAGACAGTTCTCATGAGAAGGGAATCCAAGGGTAAAGTGGTTNATATAGCCCTTTATTATCTATAGTGAAAGAGGAATGGTCCCTGTTCATTGTCTACTTCTGGGGGCTTCCATGAGAATTAGGGGGTTTGCTACCCTTACACTCTCTACAGAATCATATGCTTGGTTTTGTTGTTTCTGACTTACCAGAAAATACCTGGACATCTGAAGAGCAGCTTAAGAAGCATCTATCACTCCCACCACTCTTAGTACAGTGCAGCAATACCTTGGGTGACATATTATCAGGCAAGGGACCCTTTGTCTCTAAATAGGATGAAACAAACACTCACAGAAATAAAAATAATAAATTGGCATGCACCTGCTTTTGTAGCTGGTACCTGAGAGCACCTGTGCAATTAATATGCTGTTTGGACAGAAAATCAAAGCAAAATAAAACCACTGGAAGATCACACTATACAGCCATTTCCTGTCTGGTAAAGTTTTCATCAGCAAACCTTCTCATGCAGAGAAATGAAAGGAAGGAGAAGAACAAGCTAGATAAAAGCACAGAAAAGAAAGCATCAAAATCCTTAAAGTATCTCCTGTTTTTGGGGGTTTCTTTTTGCTTGTTTTCACCAGTTGCAACATCAGTACCATCATATGCCTGACTACAAAGTAAAGTGGAACACTGGGAATGATGACTCATACCACTTAACTGGACAGATCAAGATTTTCAGATTTGACTATAACCACATGGCCATCAGACATTGGGAGTAGAAACGTGTTTACTAGGCACCTTACCAACACAGTCCTTTTTATTCCAGTGTAATTTGTAGTTAGAGTGACAGAGGCATTCATAGTCTCCTAGTGTGTTCACACACAGCTGCTGGCAACCACCATTGTTGACGCTACATTCATTAATATCTACAAGGAAAGGTAAAAATATTTTGTAAAAGTCACTCTTGAAGGCCTGTACTGTAACTCCACTAGGTAAACATGTATACAAGCACTGCTTAGTAGGATTTAGAAAAGATTTTAGGAATACTATCTTGACACCCACCTAGAAATGGGTTTGTTTTCATAGAAAACCTTTGATAAATGTCAGCATTGATCAAAGGAGATGTTAGTGATGTCCTTAAGCCACATAATTAAAAAAATACCCAGCAATATAACAAATTGACTCAAAGAAAAGGAGATCAAATCAAGTCTGCTTTGCACTGTGTCTGGTTAGTTAATATTTCTAATTTGGAATAAAGACAGACAACATGGACAAGATTCATACTGATCAGTCCTCCAAAGTGCTCAGATAGATGCAACTGCTGTGAAACACTATTTGACTCCATGTGGGCAAGTAACACCATTGCATTACCATTGTCCCTTTTGGCCAATTATCCAGTTTTGAAGCCTTTCCCCGCCCAATAAATGCCAAGAAGAGGTGAAACTGCTGACAACACAACATGCTGCCTTTGGTGCAAACTTGCATGCTGAAGTAGAATATGCCATTCATTAACCAGTGGTGTATTCCAAGGGTCAATACTGGGGCCAATACTATTTATCCTCTTCATTAAACCTGGATGATGGGACAAGAGTTCACCCTCAGCCAGTTTGCAGTTGATACAAAACTGGGAGGAGTGGCTGATACACCAGATGGTTGTGCCACTATTCAGAGGGACCTTGACTGGTTAGAGAAATGGGCCGACAGGAATCTCATGAATTTCAACAAAGGAAAATGCAAAATTCTATGTCTCTGCTTCTCAGATCCTCCCTGACGACTGCTTCACTTGCCTCCAGTAGCTTTATGGCAATTATACATAAACCCAGAAAGCTGCCGTCAAAACTACTGCAAGTACCAGAAAGTTTGCACAACTGAGGGCACATACATGTTCTACATACATGTTTCTCAATGAGAACAAGAAGTTCTTGTCACTGCTCTCCCCACCCATTTGTTCTCCCCTCTAGACAGGTAACAATTTGGTAGAAAAAACTCTGTGAAACAGATTATAAAACTGAGCTGATTTCAGGGCCAAAACATGCTACTAACAGAACTGAGACAGCAGGGCTAGGAATAACCCGCAGAGGAATAATGGGAGAAGAAAGGGACGCCTTCTATCTCAGGCACTGCTGCCTAAGATACCATAAAATAGGCCCAAATCTTTGGTTTTTGTCAGCCTTTTTTTAGGATGCCACATGCAATGGCAACCTGTTATCTCCAGCACTTATTGACTTCTTCCTTATAGGTTAGCAGGTGTATCCCTACCAGCTTTGACACAGCCTGTGATTCCCAGAAAAGGACTTACTATGATACAAGGATTAACATCAGTACTGGAGCATGTTATGAAGGGGCCAATTAGTAGCCAACAGCAAAATTATCTAGAGAAAGATCAGAACAGATCAGGCACACAGAGATCTCTTATTATCTTGAAGTTCAAGTGTGCTCATCTGCCTCAGAAATAAGTATGTCTTACTCAGAAGCAAGTATATGGAGTCAGTAAGGTTTTGCCTAGAGCTTATGTAAACAGGTTTAATGCCATTTAGTGTCCACTTATTCATGTTTCTTCATGTTAATTCTGAAATATTCACACTTGACACACCCTGAGGTTCTGTGAACATCTTTCTTTCCTTGAAAGTTTATTCTTGGCCAATGTAAACCAGTGGTACTACCATCAGCTAAACTCCAATCTACATCATGTGAGCATCTGAAATGCACAAGGGCAACCTGTAAAACTGTCATTTCCTGTCATCCATAGCTTCCTGCTCTTTAAGTCATATTTCACTAAAGTTTCATTGAAGTCAGACTTCTGTATGTGGAAAAAATCTATCAAATTATGGTTTTCATATCCAGGTGCAAAGCATATCATCTTGTTCTAATAGTCACAGGTGCTTTTTGGATGCAAGGTAGGAAGGAAAAATCATTTGAGCAAAGACAGAAATTCACAGGATTAGTTTGCACTCTTGCTGCATCTCCTTAGCATGCCAAAGAGTAAACTTTATATGCTTGCTGCATATACACAGGCTTGTGTCTTGCAGAAACACTAATCAGACGTGTGGCAACAGCACTCTCTCCGCGTGGCCTGCAGTGTCTTTTTGTAACTCACCTCCACAATGTGTGAAGCCATAGAGGGCGTATCCTTTGTTGCAAGTACACTCGAAGGTGCCTGGATGATTGATGCACATGTGGTCGCATGTTCGTTCAAAAGAGCATTCATCAATGTCTGCAAGTTTTAAAGGGAAACATCAGTATCTTTCAGCCTGACAAGGGAGCACCGATGAGCCTACATAGTTGGACAGAGATGTGCAGATTTATGTAAGCTAAGCAAATTCTTTTAAAGTAAATATTGTAACGTAATGAAATGACAACTTTTAAAAGAATAATGATTTGTGAAGCAAGCTTTTTCTTGGCAAACATGAAAACTGCTGCTACATTTTTGATAACTATGTTTAAAATAAATTATTTCTCTTCTATGGGAGAAAAATAATGCTGACAAAACTCCTATTTCATGAAGAAAATTCTATACAAAGTCTGCAGAAATAGATTTACAAAAGAAAGTATTGCCTTCATTTATTTCCCCATAAATAAAACTGAAGGCCACATTTTAAACTCCATATTAATATGTAGTGTCTGATTTAAGTCTGCTGAAAATCAACATGTTCTGAGATATACCTGAAGACAGAGGACTGGAATAATTTAGTGAATTTTTTTATCGAGGCTGCTGAGACATCTGTTTCTCTGGTGAAAATTCTCCTTGGCATTACAGTCTGCACACATCTTCTTTATAAACATAGTTAGTATAATGGCCTAACCATGGTATCAGTGAATTGAATGGCAAAACAGTACAACTCCCATCACTTTGAGGCCCTGAATGTTTATTATATCATCAGAAGCACCTAAAATGAGCTACTACATTATGCATGCCCTAAAAGAATGTTGGAAGACAGAAGAAGGTTCACATCAACAGCCCCAACACATTACATCAGTATTTTCCTGAACTTTGGCACACTTCAAGATACTGCTTTTGAAGCAGTGTAGGGAAAGTAACAGTAGTGACAGGGCCAAAAGTGAGATACAAGTCTTTAAAATACATTCATAAACAGTTTATATTTTTTTTAAAATCCACAAACTATATTGAAAATGTTATGCTTCTATAATGCGTGTTACATATAAATAGTTGCCCATCTGTTTTAAAAAGGGATAAGAATGCACCAAAAACCCAGGTGAAAATGACTTTCTGACAGTGGTTCAGCTTTCTAAAATTCATTATTGTCAGCTGGTTGTCTACAAAATGGAATTATTTGCCTTCCCAACTAGGAACTGGCTTTACGTTGTTTCATGCTGCAGCTTTTGCAAAAATCACACACCGTTTATTTTCTTTATTTAAGCAGTTTAACTATGTTTGCTAAGTCTATAGGTTAAAAAGAAAGGCTTTTATTCTTTATAATAAAAGGCTTATATTCTTTATAAATCTCACAGTTAAAATCGATGTCATCCTAAAAAAATCAAATGGTCTATGATGCTTCAGGGAATAGTGATTCCAGTCTGTCTACTGGCCTAGAATTTCATAGATCACGTTCTATCTTTTTTCCTTTTGCTAATGAACTCCTAGCATCTAAATGTCCCATTTATTAAGAAAAAAATAAATTTACTGCAGCACCGAGTGAGTCAGTAGATGGACAGAGAGGTATTGTCTTTTTCTCCCTGCAAATTATTTTAAGATCATTAATAGAAAGGGGGGGGGGAAGCATTATGCTCATAAAGAGCTTTTTAATATGATGTGATCTCTGCAGCTGATAGTTCACTGTGCCATTAAGCATACCTTCTCCAATAGCATCACACCAACTGTATTAACTCAACAGCTGTTTCAGAAAGAAAAGAAAACCAAACCAAAAAACTGAGCCATGGAAATTATTCTGGAGTCCATTATCACTTCATCATTGTAGTAGATGTCCAAGACACGCTCATTTTTTTCTACTTCCATTGCCTCTCCAGTGCACATACCTTGACAAGACTTCTCATCTGTTAATAATTTAAATCCTTTTCTGCAGCTGCAATCAAAACTGCCAACGGTGTTTTTACAGAAATGATCACAGCCTCCATTATTAGACTGGCATTCATCAATATCTGTAACAACAAAAAAAGTGCTTCAGCAAATAAACACAGTTCATTCAATGTATTTCCACAGCCAGATCCAGAAAACAGTCACATCTGATTGGTTAGAGCAGCTCAGAAACAAAATCTAGAGAGACTACTACAAATTTTAAGGAAGATCAGATCCAGCTCTTAAGAATGATCTGACCCATTCAGCCCCATGACAGTGCTACTTGCTTTCATTTAATATACTGTTGTCAGTAGCATTTGGGTACATGTATTCACAAAAGAGCATTTCCCCAAGTTCTGTGCTTTGCAGAAATCTCAGGCAGAGACCTCCAGAGCTCCCCTGTCTTTTTCATGCCAATATTAGAATGAACTCTGTCTAATACTGTCTCAGGCATGAGAATTCTATAATTTTTGCCTAGCAGAACATTCCTAACATCTAATTACTGGAAAATGCATTCTAATATGCAACCTAAATATCCCTTTGCTCCTTTCCAGTACTCTCGTTAAAGCTGCTTGGACAAGTGTAAGTAATTCTGATCACACGTCCCTGTTTACACACTGCTACTTACAAACTGCTCTAATACCCAGCTCATTGTGGGTAAAATCACAGACTACTGGACTGTATGTCTGTAAGAACCTACACGGCTACCTCTCCCAGTCCTGACCTCTAACATAGACCTGTATTACCTCCTAGCAAACCTCATCTGTGAAAAATGAGGCCATTTCAGCAAGAGGGGTGGAAATGCAGAGGGGAAGGGCACAGCACCAGAGGTTCTCTGCATACAATGCATCTGATGTGATGGAAACCACGCATCTACCCCTGGCTGCAGTTCTTTCTTAGGTGAGGTTACACATAGTCCTTTCCTCTGGACACCTTCATTTGGAGAATGAAGGAACAGCAAGGTGTTTGTATGCATATGTCTACAAGTATAAAACTCACCTTTACATGTCTTTCCATCAAACTGGAGTGTGAATCCAACAGGACAGCTGCAGTGAACTCCGGTCGATGTATCTTTACACGTACGATCACAGCCGCCGTTATTTACTGCACATGTTTCTAGCCAACAAGATAAAGCTGAATTTTGCTCAGGGATATTACAACAGTAACAACACCATGTGATACAAGGCACCATTCCAAGCACACTGCTATTCAACTATTAAATATGTATGTTGACAAAATCTCTGCCTCAGCTACCTCCATTTTTGGGTGGAGATTCTACAGATTTAGATACTGTTAATGGATATTCTTGTCCTTAAACACAAATCCCCACTCCCTGCTGATGAATCTGTCCCTGTCAGTCTGTCACACATGCAATCCTGGCTGATCCTCTGACACTTCCCCACCAGTGCTCAGATGCCTGGTTACACCCACTGCTAATGAATCAGTTTTCTTAAATCCCTACCAACACACCTTCATGTTACCTGTGTTCCCAGTCATGATGAATTACATCCACATTGAGCAGGCCTTCAGGATTGTAAACCACGTGCTGTCTCAAACTAATGCTCCTCTAACTTCCCCCTATGCAAAAAATATCTAAATCTCACCAAACCTTTCTAGCAAATACCCTTAAAATATAATTCTTCACATCCAGCTACATACAAATAACTGACTCTCTGGCACTCATCCTCTTGTAGTCGGTCTAACCACCTCAGTCAAACAACCTTTTCACTGGCTGGACAAATGCAATTTTATCCAGCACGTATTAATTTAGAGAGCTGCAAAGATCATTTTCTATGTCTGCTTTTTGAAATCCTCTTTCAGTTATATCTCCTAGTTTTCTGCAGCATCAAGCATATGCTACTTATTCAAATTTTGAGACCTTTCCTGGTTTACTCCCTCCATCTCTCACCTCACATTCAATACTGGGAGGTTGTGTCCAACCTCCACATGAAGAGAGCACCTCTTCTTTCTTCCTCTTTCCACAGAATTGGTTTGTGGTTTTTGGTGGGGGGGTTGCTGTTGTTGTTGGAGGGGGGCGGGTTGGTTGGTTGTTTTAATAAGGGTATGGATTTAGATGTCTAAATATGGATTCAGGAGCTCACAGCTAGCCCTATATTCTTGGTAGTTTCTTCCTCAACCACCATGCTGTATGTCATTTCTGTTGCAAATGCCAATAAGCACAATAAATCACCGCCTCTCAAACCAGTGCCCTCCCAGCAGTGACAGACCCTCAGAGGCTGATATTCTGGGACAGATGGGAACACCTCTAGGAAGAATAAGATGGCTTTGTATCCTAACATGTCCTTCTAGATGCAGACCACCATTGGGCCCAATTCTCTTCCATGCAGAAGTATACTTTCAAGAGAAGAGAAGCAGGCTAGCCCCTGTTTCCTCCACAATCATTTAGTTAAAACTGTAGCACAAAAGAAATTGTACTGCATTCCTACTATGAATTAGAACCATGGAAACATAACTACTTCAAGGGCACGCTTCTGACACATCCTACTGACTCTCACAACATACATAGTTTCTTATACATGGTGAAATAATATTTTTTCCTTCAAAGGGAGTTGAGCATCTCAGATAGAATGCAGTCCAGAGCTATGATGATTATAACAACACACCTCCTCCCCTCACCCCCCAAAAATATATATAATCAATCTAAAAGATTTCAGCAAACAGCAAAATTATTTTGATAAGCACTTTTACCCATAAGCAACCGTCGCTTCACTCTCTTGTCCACATCAGCTCCTGCTGTAGTATTTCCCTCAGAAATTTCAACAGCAGCCTCTTCTCTCTCTGTAAGGATCACAAAAAAGCTAATGAGTAAAGGTGGCCTGGCCAGAAGCCTCATCTGATATCCAATACGTACACAAATGTGAACAGCTGCATCGCATGCTGAATTACCAGAGACAGTCAGAACTGACCAGGCAGAAATAAAACATTTTTTTAAAAGAAAGCATAATGAAAGTCATGAAGTCCCTTCAGTAAAAACCATGAGAATACTTTGGTTTTGTTGCTTCTTTACAATTCTTGTTTGTTACAGTATTCTTAACAAAACAGATGTGCTACGGATGTAGTGAACAAGAAGATTAAAGAACTAATTGAACTGTTGTGAACTGTTCTGTTAAGAGCACACTGTCCCCATCTATCATGGATTAATACAAGGACCAGCCAGTTACGCCTGAGCATTTGATTTCAATCAACAGACCACAAACTCTTCCAGAGAGTGGAAGAGTTTATAAATCTTAAGTGCTTTCTTTACTGGATAACTGCCTTGAAAAACTGTTCTTTATTTGGATTCAGAGCTCTGGTTTTAACAGGCGTATTGCTCAGTTACGCTCTCTGGCTCGTATCATACAAGAAACTAAACCTAAAATGACTTTGAGGGAAGGGAATCTCCTTTGGTTTGCAACAGGCCTCGTCCTTCAGAGGCACCAGTGATAATTACAGGTTGCAGTGGTATTGGGTAGCTACTTATATGGGGAAACATAAGTTGCCTGGACCAAACCAACTCAACTCATGCACTAGTAGGTTTCTTAGTTATGGATTCCCTGGTATTTTCTAGCCATAAAATTATGAGAAGCATTAATCATGCAAACACAGCAATGCCACCCCACTCTAGAGTTGGTCTTCAACAGAAAACTACTACCCTCCACTGCATACTGACCCAGGCAGGTTTTCCCATCCACATGCATGATGTACTTGGGGTGACATCCACAAATAGGCCCGTTATCAGCATCATCACATGTGTGTTGACAGCCACCATTTCCATGATTACATGTTACTAGGAAGAAAATACATGTTACATCTCAAGTACTTCCAGCATCTTTGAAAGACAGGGTGCAATTTTGTCTCCATTTGACCATCCAATATACCTTCCTAACATGCCCCTTTCCTGAGGAACTTTGAGACTGAAACACTACAGAGCTCCTTGTGGAGCTTGACTTCCTGTCATTATGAGTGAAGACGCAAATCCCAAACTGCAGATACCATAGCAGCCAGTAAGCTGGTGTGATAGCGCCCAGCAAAGCCACTGATTCTGGTTTAATTCAAATGCACACAATTTAGGTGTGTCATCCCAGTTTAGCTATAACATACCAAATCCCATATCACTGCAAACAGAACACTATTTGTGCACTTTGGGAAACCATAAGTATATGCAGAATGTTGCATACAAATGCAGCTCCTCTGGTTCTTGGAAAGTTCAAATCCTGGTCGACATTCACAGGCAACTCCTCCTTTGGGCGTTTCTTTGCAGATGTGAGCACAGCCATGATCTTTATTCATGCAACTCATGCCTTCTGCAAAACAGGACAAGTGCAAGAGTATCAGCATCCTCAGCATCTCTGCATGCAGGCAACAATCAAATAAAGGCAGTTACAGCCTGCTACATTCAGAACAGTCTGCTACTTCTGGGAAGACTAGTGTTAGGACAAGGAGTATAAGCTTACAGACAGGAAAGCACAAAGTCCAATACTGCAAAATCAATGGCCCCAAGGTTTCTCCATCTGTTATCTTTTCTCTGCCCATGTTCTTTGATTGCTAGATCGAAAGGCAACACCCTATATATATACAGCATCTGCATTCTCCTCTGATGCTCTCACTTTATACCAGTGTTTATAAAACCTCCTCACTTCTTTTATAAAATATCAGGGTGGCTGATACCTGGCAAGATCAAAGCCTAAAGTAAATTTTTTATTTCTCTGCTTAAAACTGCCATTGGACACAGGAATGCCTAGGCTGACAGAAAAGTCAGTAGATTCTCAAAGTCAGAACCTATGTCAGTAGTGACCAAGTAGGGTCAGACATGCTGATTGCACATGTTAAGTGTCAATTCTCACTTTTGTTAACCATTTTGTTTTCCCTTCCCTCTCCCCCCAATTTCTACAATACCACCCAAAATAACCCCACTGGGGATTATCACAGTGCTCTGTATTTCTACACACCTTCACAGCCGGACAGAGCTTAGTGACAGTGCCTGCTTTAACCAAATGAAAAAAGCAATGTGGCACTAGTGATTTTCTTCCTTTTGGTGCACGTTTGAAAAACATCCTGTCATTTTTGTCTCTGACAGTTACAAGCTGTTCATGCAGCACTCAAGGACTGCCAGAGTGACTTGTCTGGCCTTTACAAAAAGTTCAAGTCATAAAGGTTTAAACAAGGAGAAAATGCTCTTAGAATTACTGTAAAAATTTTTCACCTTGGCCCATGGTTCAGCTAAATCAATACCTTTGCTACTGGCAAGATGGTGACACAATTTGTATGCGCACAACTTCAAACTCAGCCAGCTGCTGCTGTGCAGTTATCAAATGAAATCATTACACCAAAGTAAAATAATAATTTTTCTTCCAACAGTACACCACAGATTTTTACCAAAATTTTCTATATTGCTACAAAATTGGAAGAGAAGATAACTGAATGCTCTCCTAGGGTATATGGAGAGCACAACTTTGCCACCAAATTCTCTGCCTTAGTGCCTTTGGCTTTTGTAAGACATATTACACCAAGATGCTCTTTCTTCTTGGTGAGAAGACTTCATTTGAGAAGACTAAATGGAGCATACTTTGGCTGCAAGGGCTTATCCCACATTACCTCTGTGAAAAGGGTGCCCATGCTGCTAAAAAGGGATTGCCTGAACAATTCCACGCTCTATAAATTTTTAAACTTACACGGTCCTTTTTGCAGCCTTACTACTCAATGAAACAAACCCACTGTATTGGCAAGCAGAGGTGAGCTCGTCACCATTATTCTACTACACTTCAATTAGGTCCTTGCTCTGCACACAACGGTTCTCGCTATCTGAACCACAAGCTACAGCAGCCTTTCTCTAAGACAGCTTTAAGTAACAAAAGAATGGATATTGCAGAGCCTAGATTATTCTGCTCTACTGACTTTCTGATTCCTTTCCCACAGTGAGGACTCTGTAGAGATCTAACAAGACAATGACACTTCAAATCCTGCAGCGCACAGACATGGCCCAAGGAGTCCACAGGAAAGCTGTCATCCATTATTGTGCTGTCAGTCAAGGAATGAGACAACCTATGAGGCCACAGATTAGCCTCATTAACTCTTGTGGTTTTGTGACATTTCTGGCTTTAAGCATGCAATATGATTTGGTCTGTTACTTCAGAGGTGTTTGAACACATTAAGAAAATTAGCAGCTTAGTGTCTATTAACAAAGTTGTTCTTTTGTCTCTATTGAGCTACCAAAGGGGAACTGTTCAAGCAGGTACTTCTGTAAAGTTCACTGACATCAGATAAGTGGTCTAAATGCTCAGTTTGGGATTTCTCCATTCTGTGGAGACTTGATCGAATTCTGCTCACTCAGAAAGCTAAAACTGCACTTCACAAACCAGGGCACATTTTAATAACCAAGTACCCATTGTGTAACAAGGTACATGAGCAAACCCACCTAAATCTAGCTGACTCAGAAGACAGCATTTCACAGAAGACAGATACTACCACACATTCTACCATTTACTACCGAGCTGCTGCTGGTTTCCAAAGGTGGTAGACTTCTACTCATTTTATAAGGTCATATTAAAGAGACATCTGTAAAACCACAAATGCTGTGCAACTCCAAATGCCTTCATGGACACAAAGTCTCACAGGTCACATTGTTCCAAAGCTGTTGCAATGGCAGATTGTGGTCCAGAACCAAATCCCAAACAAATTTAGGTCGAATCCCACCACGTGCTTTCCAGACACACAATTTCTCTTGCAGGAGACCCTGCCCTGCTGACACATAAGTGTCTTGAGATGGATGAGTCTCTTGATCACCACAAGAGCTGAATCCAGTGCCTGCCTGACCTAGCAGACCCCAAGTCAAGTGACTTCTTTCTTATGACTGGACTTTTGTGAAGTTACCCAGCAAACTTCAATAAAGATGACTGCTCCTGTCACTGAAAAGCCACAAGCAAAAAGTCAGCGTGGTATTTGCCTACTGGGTCACATAAAATTAATCTTTTACACATATGATCTGCTTTTATATCTTTGTCTTTTTTACACAGAAGATGTAGGAACATCACCACCAATCTGCTGAGAATAGGCTCCATTTAGGGCATATTCAAACAGGCCCTAAATAGACAGAGGGAGAGGATGCAATTGTACCAGAGATTCTCAGAGCCACCCTCTAAGCCAAATGGCAAGGAGCATCACCTCACCCAGTAGGACAGGACATCCCAGAAACACATTACTCTTTTTCATTTTTCATTTTCTACACACTTGCATTAGGACAACTTTTTTCCAAAAGCTTTCTAGTGAACAGTGTTCTCCACGGTCAGAAAGACTCCAAGAGTAACAGCCGAGATGCTCCTCTGTGATGAGCTTTCAGTTCACACAGTGATGTCAAATGTGTTTTTCACCTTGCAGGCCCAATTTCACCCAACAAGGAGATAGCTATGACTGTGAAGTACCGTGAGGCAGAGTAGCAAGATGTGTGATCCATAGTGATAGCAACCACAAGTACTACATATTTACTTGTGGAAAAATTCAATTTTCCTTCAAATTTTTATACTCTGTAATATGGAGCAAGTGAAACACAGACACAAACTACATGTGTATGGTTGTCCTGGCAACTACTGTAACAGCCTCCCAAAGTAAATTCATACTTCCTCATATAGCTCATTCAAGCAGACAATCAAGGTAAAAAATAGGACTCTGCACAGCTTCCCAAGACACTCTGAGTTTCCTGTGGTTTAAGCAGAGGCTGGGCAGAACCATCAAGCCTCTCTGAGCACCCCTGTCCTTCAGACTAACAGAGTCATACCAGATGAAGAATAAACTTTAATTATCAAACTCTCTAACAACTACCTGACCTTAAGTCCCATCTCACAGGGAATCCAGAGGATAATTGCAGATAGACTTGGAAGAACTGATGATTCTCTTTGCCTCCCGTGTTACACTGGTCATCAGGAGGAATACAACAGTTCTAAGCTTCTCTATTTCTCCTATGTCAACTCCAGCTCACTCTTTTTCTGTGTATGTAAAGGCCAGTATTGCAGACTATTAGGAAGGTCTCTCCAGCGTTAACGTATGCACTTTCTTTACTGGGCTGTGAGACATGGAAGGAAATACTCCCTTATATTCCATATCAGAAGCAAAACTGCATCAATGGTCTAGGCAGTAGGCATCAAATGTTGTTTTGATCAACGCTGTGAGGTCTCAAAAGAAAACACAGAGAGATGCATACGCTAGGCAGAAAACAGAAGATCTAGTGATGAGTAGAAAAGCAGAGAACAAAGTGAGGGGAAAGATAAAGCAATGAGATTTGGCTTACAGCAGACCCACCCACCCAAAGGAAAAAAAAAAGTGGGGAATCCCATGGAGCACTTCTTCACAGAAATGAGGGGGCGGTGGGAGTGAAAGAGTCATAACACAACAACCTGAAAAAATGGCTTTTAAAGAAAAAAAACTATTCTATATTCTAGTATGGAAAAAAAAGCATTTCAGGTTAAAAGAGTAAGGGCTTTTTTTTCTTAAAACTGGTTTCTGTATATTTTATTTCTTGGCTTTTAGGGAAAAAAAAGGGACTTTTTTCCCCTCTTGTTTTTCTTTTTCAAAGAAAAAAAAAAGACTACATTAAGTGGAAATTTGGTATTATTGAAAGCCTTTTTTAAAAAAAATAAAAATTAAAAGAAATTAACTGCATCTTTAAAAATAAGAGAACAAGGGTAGAATTCCAAAGGTACAATTTAGGTAACAAATGTTAATGGCAGGAAATGTTGCTGCCCTCAGTTCAGAAGAGTAGAACGTACTCATGTAGCAGCAAGTAAGTATAAAAAGAGTTGGAAGGTTTTCCTCCCTTGGCACTGGACAAGACAAGCAATTCAAGCAACTGATTATCATCCTTAGATTCATCATCCTTGCGCACACACACAAACACACATCACCACTAGCAAGGCAACATGAAGGGAAATGCCCTGCCTCACCAGTGCAGCCTCCCTGCTTATCCCCACGCCCGGCTCTCCTCCTGCAGTGGCAAGCTGAGCAATGGCCTGAGAAAACACCATGCATCAGCAGACCCCCACGAGATCAAGCCCAGTACCAGTGAAGCCCAGAATACAGATTCTTAATTCAAACAAATGATCAATTCAGCTACATCGCATGACAGCGACCACTGCACACTCATCTGTGGATGGCCATATATGTCTATAAATGTTGATCTCTTCACTATGGGGATTTTTAAAGTGAGATTTGTTTATTCATGCTCAGATTGCTCTTATAGTCATGCCAACGATAAGCCATAGATTAAAAGAAAGCTCTGCAGTTTTAAATACTTGTTAGTAAGATATTCACTGTACAGTTCAATGGACAACTCCCTGATCTGAGCAACCACTTTAAAGTATTTCCTAAGGGCATCCAAAATAATTTTGTTCAAGCCAATGTCTAATTAGATATCCAAGACTCTCTGATCTCTCAAAGGTTGTTTCATAAAGGTTTCACTCAAAACAAAGAACGTAATCTGAATACCTCTGGGGCTGACAAACAGTAAATCTCTTAGCTGAAACCAGAACACTGTATAGGGAATCTAAAAGGTACCTGAAGGTAGTACAGGCAGTGCCCTTTAGTTAAAGTCAGTGGAGACGGTGACAACTCACTGTCCTTCAATTTGTTGCCATTCCCTGGATCAGGACATGCCAGAGCATAAACACACTGGGAGCACAGCAGTATAGCCTTTAACATGCACAATGCCGCAGACATACAGGTGGGATCAAAGAAGCAAAAGAGTCTTCAAAGTCATTTGGAAGATTCTGACACACTGTTCCTTTTCAAAGGAGCAAGGACTTCAAGACCCTTCACAACTTTGAAAAACTCTACCTAAAAATACTTTTGAAGCTTCTTTAGAGATTTTACAGTTAGCGTCTGTCAAAATCTCTTGTTTGGTGCCTGGAGGGAAGCAGCCGGTACCTTCTGAACGATGGATGCACGTATGCTGGTTATCACTTAGAAAGAACCCTTCCTTACAGCGACATTCATAGCTCCCCACAGTGTTGACACAGATATGCTGGCAACCACCGTTGTTGAACATGCATTCATCTGTATCTGAAAGAGAGAGAGAAAGACAGATGTCGGCTTTGTACTAACACCAATACACTCACACTGGCAGCAGCTGCTCCCTATGCACTACAGAGGCATCTACTCAGTATGTAACGGTGCAGGCAGCTTTGACACCCCAGGCCAGCTTGTCATCGTTGTTGCACCATCACCCAGGGGAAAGTATATTTTTGCTGCTACTCTTCCCTTGTTCACAGTTTGCCCAACCAGTCACAGTGCTCCTGAGAAATGCTGGTCATCCAAGCAGAGCCAAGGCACAGTAGCTTCTGTGGAGCCAGAAGCAGGGCTCCATGGTCCACCTACATGTTTTTCCAGAAAGTTCCCCATTCTGAAGCAAAGGTGGAGCAAGAAAAATACAATCTTCAAAATAAATTTATCTTAAAACCTATCCCCTGCTCCTTAGCTTTCATTATAGCTAGAATTCACACATCACGTCAGTTTAATTTATTATCCTCCTCCCCCAACTCTAGATCATCACCACTACAAATCAAGGCTGCTGCTATGTTGCCTGACTGAAGACAAGGATAAGAACAGAAGTTCTAGAAATAGTTTTAATGATGATTTTCCAACATTCAGAACTTCAACAATACCAGAGAATACAGAAAGGCTCTGCTTCCAAAACCAAGAGAAACAAAGAGTAGAAAAGCTTTAGTTAAACCTTCAAACAACAGAATGCTCCTCATAACCTCCAATTCTTCAGAATTTTACACCTTAATAAGTTAAGCTTTTTGAAACCACTACCAGCAAATAAGTTTCCTACCCTAATTTTCAGAAATGCCAATTTGACAGGAAGCAAGAATGCCCAGTCCCTTAAAAAACAGGGCAAAGTGCTGCTGCGGCAAAGCATTGGTCTCATTTGCAAATTCATATGTAACATCATGTTTGCTCGCTGTTCTGTTCATTGTTCCTGTGCTAATAGCACAATGTTTTTAGTTTAACATTGTATCATTTCTGGCACAAAACAGCTGTCTTCTAAAAAAAAAAAAAAGAAAGAGAAAGGCTTTTAGTGAGAAGCGTAACATAGTATTACAACAGATTTAATTTCTACTGAAGGCAATGAGTAAGCCAATTGGATGCAAAAGAATGTGACCTGCTGTAGCAGCAAGAGCGGCTGACATATCTCCATCACAGAGAAGCTGAGTATTTTAGAGTTCTACAGTGATGTGAATGTGCAAACAATCATGAATAAACAACCACCATGAGTCTTTAGTACTACAGATTTGAACTCCAGCAGATGTTTCTGTCTTACAGACCTTGGAAAGCTTTCAAAAAAATCATCTCTTTCCAACAAGTAATTGTCTATTTGGCTTAAACCCAGGCACACAGCAGAGATCTTCAAAAATAAGGGTGAGGGGAGGGCAAGCCTGGCGTGAACAAAGTAAATAAACAGATTAAGAGAAGATGTGATCCAATTTGCTGCATGCCAAAATATTTATTTAACGTTTACATCACGTCTCAGAATTGGCAGGTCAGTGTTAAAAACTTCAGTGCATGTCAATGACATTTTTATTTTATTTTAAAAAGTCTGCCATGCAATACCGAGCAGCTTCCCAGCAACATAGCAGGTGGTAGGTTCTGGTCTGTTATGTCTAGGTCCTGCTGATCACAAACAAGTCAGCTGAAGTATGCTGTAGAGGGGCTGTTGGATACAAGAAAATACAGGCTTCAGTGGCATTGTGAGAGGTAACACGTTCATGCGCACTCAGCCCTTGATGGTAACCTCAGCTGAACTCCACTGCATGTTTACACAAACGGACTAGAGGAAAATAAGATGGCCTTCATATTATTTTAAAGTATTGGTAGATGCTTTCCTTCCCTCTCTACTTTCTTTACTGAAATACTTGGAACTTAGTGACTTCATCCTCTCGTTCCTTTACCCTGTAACAAAGTTAATCTGCAGGCACTCACCAGGTTTCCAGGTTGGGTAAAACCTAACACAATTCCACCGAATAGTCCAGAGCTTTCCTGGTTTGTCCCAGCAGAAGATACAGCTTAGGGACAGTCTGATCCCTGACCTGATATGTCATACACTAGAGGGAAATACCCCAGCCAAGCTAACTACAGTCTTAAAATTATGCTGTGTGAGCAAGTTTCGCTCTGACTGACATGGGCACAGAATCCTGCCCAGGCACACCCACACTCAGTCCAGAGGAGAAAAACTGAGCCTTCTCTGAAAAAGTAAATGGGGGACAGACAGCACAGTGCGGCACCACACTGGGTACCCAGCGTGGCACTGGGAACCTGGGCAGCTTCTTCAGCACGAGGCTCTGTCCCAGGGAAATAACACTGGCACGTCTGTTGTGTGCTGAAGAATACTGCCATGGCAAAGCCACAGTAAAGCCACAAGCTCTCGTTACCCAGTTTTAAAGATTTTTCACCAGCGGGTGCACAAAAAGAAGAAACTATCAAAGTCTTAAATAAAGAAATGAAAAAGAGGGTGAAAGAGCAGGTGTGCATGCAGGGTGAAGGCATGGCAGCGTTGACAGGACTGAACACCTTTCCAGAGTTGTGGTGTGCTTTGCTTCACACTAACCACCCTGGGAAACTCCAAGCCTTTGTCTCAGCCCCTCTGTACTTCAGTGACCACTATCATACACAGCTACTGCACACTCCTACCTTTTCCTTACAGCTTGTGTGTCGGGAAGTACTCGGACACAGTAAAGAGTGAGAAGCCCGCATGTTACAGTTGTACCAGAGGGATTTCTAAACCCAGAAACATACCTGAAAACTCATCCTAAACTATGCGTGGGAAAGACAAGAATAGGACATGTTCTTTTGCATAAACTCATTTAGTGTGATAACAGATGGCACTTCACACATTTTAATCCAAATCACTTAACAGAAATGTAAGTTTCACTTACACACTAGGATAGTACATCAGTACCTGGAATTCCTTAGTCCCACATGTAGGGAACTTCTCTAGCTGAGCCAAATCAGCTCAACAGATAGCTGTGCATTTCCCACAGATGCAGTTAAAGGGTTATGTTAGCATCACCACTCACAGTGTTCATGAACACCCTTCTTACCCAGGCAGTTGTGGCCATCATGAGCCAACATAAAGCCATCGTAGCAAGTACAGCGGTAATTTCCTGGAATGTTGAAACACTCGTGGACGCAGCCTCCATTGAAGTCATTATCACATTCATCAATGTCTAAGAAATAAAGCAAAAGTCAAAATATGATAGATGCTTGTTTGAGTGTTACAGTTAGAGATGTGAATGTGTAAATGTGAGCAGCAACTGCTGTCCAAAATCATCGTCTTGCAAATACACTATACTTAACTCATTACTACCTGATCGTTTCTAAAGTGACAAAAGGCCCAGAGATTCCATGTAGCCTTACCTTATAGTATTTAAAGCTTCTGGTTAAACAACTAATTATTAGACCAAGAGATATTGCTAGTTGAAAAGCCATGCAATCTGTTTGCCTTTGATTTTGTCAACAAGTAGGAAATCAGGTGAAGAAACAATGACTATTTTGCTTTAAAGTTACCCGCTATATTGCAAGTGATTGTTTTTAATGGTTCTGTCTTCTTAGAAATGCCTCACGCTGCCACAGGCAGAACATAGTGCTTCCATCACTTTACCTTCACATTTCTTCCCTTCACCAGTGTAGCCCCCTTTGCACATGCACTTGTACAGCTTCGGGGTGTTCTGACAAATAGCATCTGGGTGGCAGTCATCAAGCCCCAAGGCACATTCGTCCACATCTGTGACAAGACAAGATTGGGAAAGGATGTCAGACGGGTAAGAACAGGGCACGTCTCCTGCACACACCACTGACAAGATGACATAAGGCTGAGCGCCTGTTTGTGGCGTGTGCACACATATGACACGAATTTGAGAGTCAGGACAGAAACATGCAGAGACCGTACCTGAACTTAAATTTGTGTAACGGTCTACATGCACATAGATCTATTTGCGTGCAATTCCGATAAGTGGGTACAAAAGCTTAACATAAGCTTATCGGTATATCCAAAATAATCTATTATGGGCTAGATCCTCCATAAGATTCAGCAGACAGTTTTACAGAGATTCATTAGAAACTGTTAAATCTTTCTAGTTAACAAAAAGCAGTTATTGAAAGAGCCCTTGATCACATCCATGATATCACCCTCAGGAAGTCAAAGGATCTTTAACAAGGGGAGTTTACATGAATGTACCTTCAAAGCAACCACCAACACCTTAGAAGACTGACTTACCATTAAACAAACATATAATTTATAAACAATGCCTTTTTTTTTTAAATACAAGAACTGTATTGCCAAATCACCTGGCCAGCCACCACAAAGCACAGCATACTGAAGCAAAATATCCAGGTGGAAACTTCAGAGCAGAGGAAATTAGGAGAAAGGGAAACACCAACAGGAGAAAGTCCTGGAGACAAAGAAGTGTGGACAGAAGAAGAGGAAGAAAAGTTATGGGCAGCAGAAGTTTTTCATACGCCAGAGGAGAATTCAACCACAGAAACAGGAAGATTTACAGAAACTGGCTAAAAGGAAGAAAGCAGCACCCTGCATTGGTACAAAAAGCGACTCCTAAAATAACAGGATGAATTGCAGGAGTATCAGCAGAAGGTGGCTACTTAAATAGTCTGCCAGTCTTTACAGTGAGGATCACTTTCTAACAGGGAATTTCAGCCAGCACCGCTCCCATTTACAATTATAGCATTCATTTCTCTTCCCCCCTCCCACCCCAATCACGGAATATGCCTGTAGGTAGTGCAGCAGTTGCCAACTTCAGAAAGTATTCATGGAGTTTGAACTCCTAATGGAGTTTGGCAGCAGGAAACAAGGCAACGAGCCAGTGCTACAGCAGCAGTGCTCTGCTGGCTCTCAGGTGCACACAGAAGCGATACCAGTTAAGCGGTGGGGTGCTCAGATACCACCTCCAGAAAACAAGGGGGAGGTGTATAACAGCTGGAGAGAGCAGCAGAATCTGCTTCCTTTCAAAGCATAAGTCATGCCATTAAAAAATAGGGAAAGCGTTGGATTGAGGGAGCAAGTCCCACAAGGAGGGGTGCGGGGAATTGCTGAGGGGCCTCCAGCTAGTGGGATTCAGGTAGATGGGGAGGGAGGAAAGGATGGGTAGAGGAAGAAAGCAGGCAAAAAGAAGCCTCAGCCACACACCAACCTGGCTGCGTACCCCCTGCACGGTAAGTGCTCCCCTTTCCAGCCCGGGCCAAGGAGGCAGGGGGACACACCTGCTCCGGCAAGGCAGCTCCCAGAAAACACACATCAGGGAGGGGGCTTCTTTCAAAGCTACGGCACAGGGACATCAACTAGGTCTCAGGCCAGCGGCAAAACAGCCGTTCTGCTGGTTTATTTCCACGCGAGCCCTCTGTGTTCTGCAGCACGCAGGGAAGAACAGCAGCAAAGCCACCCCAGCGCTAAGGCATACAGAAGCGCGGAAAAGAGGGCTGGGGGGGGGGAAAAAAATAGAAAAAAATCAAAGCGCCAAGCATGGGGAGCGAGATTGCCTCACGCAGTGACAGCAGCCCGAGCTGAGGAGGCACCCTTGGGGAGACAGACTGTGACCAAGCATCAGAGCCTTAACTCGGCGGCAAGGCGGGCGCAGAGGCGGCTGCGGGAAGAATCACTGGGCTTATCCCTCTGCCACCAACGGCAGATCGAGCCGAGATTCACGCCGAGTTTCCTTCCCCGCTCCTTCGGCAAAGGTGAGCCGCGTACCGGGTGCCCTGCGCCCCCGGGGCCGGCCCCGCTGCCAGACCGGAGCGCCTGGAAAGCGGCGCTTCGAAGCCCCCAGCGCTGCCTGCGGCGCCGCGCGAGGAGCGACCCCCCCCTCGCTTCGGTAACGGTCTCCCGCGCGCCCCGCCAACGGCCGCCGCTCCCCAACAGCTCCCCTTACCCTCGCCAGCGGCCTCCCCCCGCCTGCCTGGCAGCCCCGGGCGCTGGCCCCCGGCAGCGACGGCTAGGCG
>VZTU01014983.1:24971-63159 GCA_013400835.1 Zapornia atra | reverse complement strand
CTGCTGCCGCCGCCGGGCGGGAGGAGGCGGCGGCGGCGGCAGAGGGAGGTGTCTGCGGGCGACCGGCCCGCCTCGCACTGACAGCGGGCGCTGGGCGCGGCGGCGAGGGCTGGGCGGGCCTCCCCTGTCCGGGCCTCCCTGTCCTCCCCACGGGCCGCCCGGCGGTACCCACGGGCGATGAGCGCACCCCCCCGCACACGAACCGCCCCGTCCCACATTAAACCCCTGCCTCGATGCACCCACCCACGGCACCAGGGCTCAAACACCTGCACAGCACCCTAAACACAGATGTCCCGGAGCAGAGGCTTCCTGGAGGTACGCGAAATAACCTCACACGCAGGCTGCGGGTGCCAGCGGCAAGTGCACTGGAGCCGGTGCTCCCCTTGGCGGGGCGGCCCATAGAAGGGTCTCTCGCAGAGACAAGCCCAAGCAAAGCCCCCGTTCGACTGCATCCTGTCACAGCCCGTATCCACACAGCTCACTCGCTCCAGCCTTGCTCACACTTCTTGGAAAATACAGCCTTACAATAGTTACCAAGTAATTACGCCCCACTGCAACGTGTGAAGTCCCCACACCACCGCCATCAGCCCCATCCCACCTCCTTTCCCAGCCAGGGTTTTTTTCACAGCAGTCTCTCCTTTGGCAGGTAAAAGTGGTCTATCCATTATTCACTGAAATTATAACTTTCTAAATGTTGTTTGACCTTTCATAGCCCACGCAAAAGCAGGCAGTATTCTTTTCCACCCCTCTCTCCCATCCCCATTTTGCTGCCTTTTCTCTTTTGTTTTGTTCTGTGAGAAATACCGAGCTATTTCTGGCTGTAAGGGTGGTTTATACACATTAGTAAATCTTCGGAGTGAAACTTCCCTCAGTCTTTGTCTTTGTTTCCTTAATGGTAGCTATAAATTACCACTTTCCTTTCTCACTGGAGCATCAGGCTTCATTGCTTTTGAAATGATCAAAGTTATTCTCTTTTAAAATCCAAAGAGAAGCAACCTATTGTATCTCCTGGATGGTTTCAGTCTTAGTCAAACTCATCTATAAACACACAGAGCTGCTCATTAAACACTCAAGAGGATTCTCCAGACCCACACCATACCCCAAGCTCCCTCCCAGCCCCCCAACAGAAAGTAATAAATAAATGAAGACTTTCTCAACAGTTTCCAATAAACATTCATACTTACAATGGGAATTTGCATATCCACGCACCTCTCATCTGGGGATATCCATCAAGGCGTCTCTACAAACTGTTCTCCCAAACGCACAGCAAAATCATCTTCCATTGAGGCATGTGACTATAAGCTACCTTACAGAAAAGCTGTTGCATATTTCAGGCCCTTTCCAGTCAAGGTTCCTCAGTGAACTTGACCAATATTAATTTAAAGTTCGGCACAAGATTTGACAAAAGACAAAGCCTACATATGAGGAGCACAGCAGGGAAAAAAAAACCACAATAAGAGACAAGGAAGAGCTGTGTACCCAAACAACTAGAGCTTTCTGAGACACAGAGCAAAGCATCTTCTGTAAACTAAAATATAGTGACACAAATATTTGTAAATGCCTAGGTTAGATCAAGAGATCTCAATGCAGCTTTGAAAACAAACAGGAACAATAAGAAGTTTATCTCAGTTAATGAAATAATTTCTCATACATCAATCTCAGCATGCTTTGTGAAGGATCCTAGCTATTATTTCACATAAAATATTAATTTGTTTATGAGGAAGAATTGCCACTAGAATATCTTTTTAAAGACACAAACCAGAGAGAAAGCTCAGACTTCAACTCAGATGTCTCTCTGGAGCCTTCTACTAAACGCTAGAGTCAAAGTGACAGATGACCACATTAGGTACCAAGATCTTCACTGGGAGAGAGAAGCTAGACAAATTCTTAAGGCTCAACTTCACTAAGTGAAGTATGAGGAAAGAAAAACAAATATACAGGGGCAGTTGAACAGAAAGAGACCACAAATAGCACTGTTTGGGGCTTCTTTAGTAATTAAATTAAAACATTTTAGGGAGGAAAATAGCTACTGGTAGTTACCTGTAAGAAGCGTAAGCAAACAGGATGCTTTCATACATTATGCACACTGATCCTAAAACCAACAGCAAAGTTTCTGCTCATCTAGATACTACACCGCATTTTATCCTTGAACCACATTTTCTCCATGTTGTGTGGACCAGAGTCCCATTCAGTCACAGGTCAGAGGCCTTGGGGAAAGAGGTTTGGCTGGTTATGTTTGGCAAAAGGTTTCACAGCAGAGAACGTGTCTGCTTCCTCCAATTGTACAGACATGTGTTCCCACCATGTAATCGTGCAAAACCTCGAACTTCTTCCCACTGTCACTGCCAGATCTCTTTGGACCACCAGGGGCACAACACTACTACAAACACTGTCCACTGCTCAAAACGATCCCTGCCATAAAGAGAAGATCCCCAAATCCCCCCTGACCTCTGCTTTAAGTATCACTCAAAGTTGCCTCACATTGAGAGATAGAGATTAAGCTGTCACGGAGCAGCTGGATGTCAAAACCGCTCCAGAGATTCTGCACCTGACCTCCCGAGTCCCATATTTTTGTTTGAAAATTTGGGGCTTTATGCTTTATAGCCCTTGCTAAATTTTATTATTTAGTAACAAGCAAAGTTATCTGAAGACACCCAAACTGCCATTTCATTTGCACTTCAACGCTGGGAGAAGCAGTGGGTCAGCTGGGCTGACCCAAAATTTAACATGACTGAGCAAGCGTAATGAGCACTTGTGACAGAAGCTGAAAACAACTGGGGGAGCAGAAGGAGATGCCAAAATGAAAGAGGGACAGGCAGACAAGTACGGAAATACTTTCAAGTATTTCATTATTCCCAAGCTTTTCATACACACAATGTCTCAGATCTGTAGGTTCAAGTCTTACTCATCTCTGTTTTAACAGTTGTTGTTCTTTGAAATTAATCACTCAAACGTTTGCACATAGCACTTTCTATCTCAGTACTCAGGGGTTTTCCAAGCCATCAAACAGGCTGTTCAGTTCCACATAAAATAACACATCTTCAGTAATCAGCATTCGGTTTTGCAATTTAATGGTGGCTCTCACTGAGCTCAGGACCTGCATACGGCTCATCTCAAACAATTAGGAAATCTGGGGGGCCTCTGGTCACATGGAGTCTAAGAGACCTTCTCATGTAATTTATACTCCTTGTCTAAGTCTTTTTGTGCAAGTGGTAGAAGAACTTCCCTGAAATAAGTATCATATTCATCAGCAATATTTTAAGTGTTGTAGGATTTGTATCGGAAAAATGCCACTGTCACTGGAAAGCAGGTCCTGTTTATTCAGGACTGAACACAGCACGTTCTATGAATACACATCTATGAGTTGATAGGGAAAACAGACAAATTTTTTCTGTGTGAAATCAGTTTTAGACAAAGACCTGCTTGGTGCAGCTCTGACGTTTATACTGCATAAGGTCTTTCCAAGTCATCACTACAACAAATCATAACACAAGTGGATTTCTAGCCCCACATGTTTGGACCAGTTAGTTAACAATCACTGTCTTGCACTCACACTCTCATCCTCAACAGACATTGAGGTGGTTTTCTAGAAGGTGATCTTCAGACTTCACATTTGGAAAAGCGCTGTGAACCCAGCAGTTGCACAACACACTTTGCTCACCAAGGCCCCTGGTTTTTGTTCCTGCCCTTTGCAGGAAGTTTGAAAGATTCAAGGGCACCCATGATGAAACAGATGCATTTCTGAAGCCATGTTTACCTCACAGCTTCATCCAGGCCTGCTCCACATCCATCCTCATGGTGCCCTGCAGAGGAATTTTAGGCAGTGGGTCTAATAAGCCTTGGGGACTGAGCCAGCTTCAAGTTTCCGAGAGAGGCAGGATGGCATTGCCCATAACCACAGCTCACCTGGCAGCAGGTACTGAATTCACTACCATATGCCCACAGACTCGTCCATTGTTCAGGCCACCAGCACCACCTCATCAGAGCACGGGGCAGGCTGAGTTCACCCTCTCAGCACAGCTCCCAGTGAGCCCACAGGATGACACCACCAGTTGGCAGTAGTGCAGAATCACTGTCAGTTCAGGAAGGCTGATGTGCTTCCTGCAGAGATCTTGAACACATTTTATTTTGCTTTGCTAAAAAAAAAAAAAAAACAGGGCCTCCATCACAGAGCAGGGGAGGGGGGGAAGAGAGGTGAAGGAAGCCAAGATACCCCCCAATAATGATCAAACTCCTTCCCTTCCGCATTTTCCCTGATGACGTAAAATGGCCAGTGGTGACGTAAAATGGCCAGCGGTGACGTAAAATGGCCAGTGGTGACGTAAAATGGCCAGTGATGACCTCGTACAGCTTGACCCAAAATAAAACCCACCAACTTCAGAGAAACCCTAACTTGAACCACTGTTCTGAGGCTGAGAAAACAGAAAAATAGAAGATGACCTTCTGTATTTTTCAGGTTCACAACAGAAATGTGACAAAGCCTAAGTCAGCCAGTGCTAAGATGCAGGTCAGAGGAATAATCAAGTTTCTCCAGCTGTAGCTGAAAAAAGCCGGCAGCTCCCCAAACCACAGGAAAATAGCTCACCTGAATGATGGGCTCTTTTTTGCAGGCTCTGGGCTACTAAGGAAGGGCAGAAACCATACCACACAGGACAAGCGGCATCAGCCTTCTTACCTATTCCTGTCATTGTACATGGGGAGGAACTGCAGAATAGGAGCAACTGAGGTTGGAAAGGACCTTTGGAGGTCATCTTGTCCATCACTCCCACTCAGGCAAGGCTGTCCTGGAGAGTGCATTCTGGGTGAATAAAACTGACTTGGGTCTCCTGGCTTCTCACATAAGTGAATATACAGAGCTCCACTACATGGGTACGTACTTATGATCATTCAAAAACTGAATGGAGACGGAAGGAAACACACTTTTGCCACTGTGACAGTACAACCCCTCCACCCAATAATTCTTCTTCCAGGACTGTCTGTGAAGTTAGACCTTGCCCTGGGCAAAGATGGGGTTAAAAAAAAAAGTAGGAAACAGGCAATCTAGGCAACAATGCTTGGGCAAGCATGTGTGTCACAGATGTCAGAGTCTCAGAGATGGAGGACAGCACTATTTCCTACCTTAACTTTACATTTAAAGTATCAGTTAGTTCCTTTTCCAACAACTCCTGCTTTTCCGTATGGATCTTCCCACATGAAAAGAAAGGCTGAGTATACAGGGTACACAGGTGTGACAAACTGTATTCTTCAGAACGTAAAATTTGGAGACCTCCACCAAATTCCATTATTGGAATCAGAAGTTTTTTCTAAGGTATAAAAAAAATCCTAATATAAATGGCAGTATGTGTGTGCGTGTGTATGTACTCACAGATACACTTTCCAAGATCTGCATTAGTCCCTTTGCCTTCCTGTTCTCCCCATTCCCTGATCACTGACGGCAGCCCGACCAACATGGACTGCTTCCAAGAAGGCTATACTGGTGCTGGGAGGGGAGGAAGTTGAGCAGATCAGATACAAAACCATCTCCTGAAATCAGACACTAAAATGCCATGCATACTAAGAGAGTACCTGAGTACTTACCAGAGAGAGTCCTGAAGCCAGCCAAAGAAGAGGAGATGATTAGCCAGACTATGAGGCTTTTGAAAACAGCACATTAGTGATCTTTCTCATGTTAGAAAACAAATTTTATTGCAATTCAGCAAATGAGCTACACCTCTAAAACTGTTCTGTATATCCAATTCACATTTAATGTCCAATGGATTGAAATGTCACAGGAAAAATAAAAAAGAAAAACAGTACCTGGTATTTGTCATTATAATGTAAACTTCAACACCCGCCCTTAAAAAAAACAAGACAGTGATTTCCCCACGTAGTAAAATATATAGTTTATAAGGTATTGATGCTTTATCTTAGTTTAACAGCCAATCTCTAGGTATAAAATAAAGAGCTACAAAGATGTAAAGTATGTGTACAATATCTTCAAGTATTTTCAAGTATCCTATAGTATGTTGCACTATGGACAAAAATAATTTGACAGTATACAGAAAAAGTTAACTCTGAATAGTTTCATGGCAGAAACCTTAACATACTCATGAATCCAAACCACATCAAAAATATGGATCATCCCGCAAGTAGGTCCCATTTCAACAATTTGAAAAATACTTTTCACAATGGAAAAAAGTGGAATAGTTTTCAGTTCATTTATGTTTGCAGCTACAGAATGTCAGATGGGTAAGTTTATGGCAGGTAAAGGCTATATTTTTGTATAAACTTATCATTATAGTATTTCATTACATTTAAAACAAGTCTTTATTAATTTGCATTTTCTTTTTGTATAAAGTATCATTGTATCAACTCTGATGGCATTAATCAAAGAAGCTGATAGGTGATAGCCTGGTTTTTTTCCTCAAATCAGGTATCAGCCTGTAAACATGTTTGGCCAATTTAGCACTATATATTTACTACATTAGGAACTAATTTTTATCATTATGTTTCTTTCTACAGAATGCATGTCTGCTGTTAAAAAGCCATGATCTTTTTCCATTGACTGTCAGGAAAAAACCCTGCCAAGGAAGCAGTATAGCCATTTTAACCTGCACTTACCAAACCCACTCCGCTGTTTTAGAGAAGTAACAGGAAAAAAGATTACAGTTGCATTATTCTATAGCTCATTTCTGAACAAAAATTGCAAGTTTTTAAGAGGGAATGGGCTTCACCAAAACTCTAGCTAAAGAGTAAAAGATATGCCGAGTACACCATTTGTTCTTTACACAGAGTGACCCAATTCAGCATGGAAGGAGCAAATGCTGGATCATAATGTTACCCTGTGGGACAGATCCTACATCAATGAAAGACGTAGGCTGGTTTGTGGTGAACACTACTGAGTGGTAGGGATTATGGCTGCTACTACAGACTGCAGTGTTCTTAGATATGCCAGCCAAATCCCTACCCGAAACCCTAGCACAGGCTACCACAGAGCTATATTTAACATCTCAGTCTTCCTTGGCAGCCCCTAGATACAACAAAACCAAGATTTTTTTTTTTAATTTGTTTTTTCTGCTGCATTTCAGAACCTTCCACTGCTTTTTGGTGGAGCAACACCTTCCAGACTGAGAAGCCCTTACCAAAAAGCACTTGGAATCTTAATGGGATTATGCATAGTCCCCCATGAGAGAAGCAGGAAGGATCTATCACAAGGGTCGTTCTGTGAAAATAAAGTAACTGAGGAGCTTGGACAGCTAGCATAACAGAGCGCAGTCACTGAGGAACAGCTTCATCCTTACATGCTAGCCAAAGAACCCCATACTTGGGAACCAGCAAACCTCAGCCTGTGTCCATCCCAGCTATTGTTATCTGTCATAATGAAGCAAAAACAATCCGCATCAAAGCAAACCATTAAACCAATGGTATCGTGCCCTGCTAGCTGAACTTAAAGAGAAGAATAAACCCAAATTAGAACACCAACCTTAATTCAGGGTTAATTACCTCATGCAAAATAAAATTAATCCATACTTAATACTGTAAAAGATAACCAGTTGAGGTCAAAATAATTAATCCAACCTTCCTTGCTTTCGTAGACATCTTCCCCGTGAAATAAACAGGCCTCGTAAAGCCATCGTAAATAGACCTGAAAGCACTGTAAGGTTTTTTTTTCTTTTAGTAAACAAGCAATCTGGGGCAAGGATATAAAGATTATCCCAACATATTAAGTTGAATACATGACATTCTTTAGAATAAAGTACAACTGTGTTATTTTTTCCTTCCAAAGAGAGTGAAAAAAACTCCCAACCAACAATAAAACCAAACCTGCACACACAAAATGTTGCTGTGAAATGCTCCTGCAAGCTCCAGACTGGAAGAATTCACACCCACCCAGCATGAGGAGTGGCTTGGACATTGCCCTTGCATCTTCCTAATGCTACTGTGAAGTCAAAGAAGAATCTTGCTCTGATAAGTAGTGACAAAGGAACTTCTCAGTTTAATAATGAAATAAATAGGACAAAAGTAAAAATACTCAAAAAATTAATACATGTGCTATGCTTATAAATTATGCAAATAAAACTATCACAAAACGTGACTAAGGTGATGGTAAAGAAAAGGTGCTACAACATTGTACGAACTGAAAAAACATGGATTTTGCTTCTCAAAAAAGAGACAATACTGAGATAAGTTTATACAGTGGAGACCTCTTAAATATATAGCCCTGAATTTCTGTACAGTAATTTCTGAATCTGATAAATCAGTCTGTTCTTCAGTCACATATTCATTTCAAAGAGATTTTTATCAGAGGATTTAAATGAACAGAGAAGCCTTTAGGCATTTGCCAAGTTCCAGATCTCCAATAAATTAAGCTTTCCAAATGTTTGTGTTTTATTGTAGATGTGGACTAAAGCTTTCTCTGCTAAAAATAAAAGCATCCCAAATAAAGCAGACTGTGACAACAGGAGCCAAGACATATTCATTCAAAAGCAAAAGAAAGCAAGCTTACTATTGTGTTTTCAGAAAAGAAATGAAAAACCCGATTATTTGTTAGTAAGACATATGGCTACTATTTTATGGGGGCATAAACATCTTTAGTCATCTGGCTTTTGGAGAACTCTTGTCCCTCTTTATTAGCAGTTAAGAGAATTACCAGCAGCAACCATATACCAAACTTCAAAAGGCTAGTTCAAGTGGAAACATTTTTCTGTTAGGAACGATTATTCCAGGTTTCTCATTTAAGTGGGCTGCACTGTGAATTCTGAATTACAACATAATATAGCCAGTTGTATCATAGATTTTTTTTTTAAAGACAAACTTACAAAATACAATGATAGGTTAAATAAATAAAAACATCAGTTAAAAAACACACTTAATTTCTTCTGTGCAATTACGTACCAATATGAAAAATATTACTTTGATCTCTGCACATTTCATGGTTCAGTCTCCTGGATTTCACTAAAAATAATACTGACAACAAAATGAAGGAAAACATGATTTGTTGACAAATCAGTGCTTTGGAGCTATTAAAAAAAAAGCACACATCAGATTTGTAGTTCCCTTGCAGCAGAACATGACCAGATACGTTAAAAATCAAACATTGGTAATAATGTTAATATATAAAATATTAGTTTAAAAACTATAGAATGACCTTCTCAGCAGAAATGGGGTGTATACATCGGGGTCTATGACATACAGCATATCTGGAGGCAACTTCACAGAATGCTGAAAGGCTCACTGCACAATTTCTATGGCAAGGAAATACTGCAGCTTTAAAATAAGCTGCACAATACTCATCTCTATCTCTTTCACATGAAAGTGTGTAAAAAGCAAATCAGCAAATAAACTCTAAAATAGATTTATACCAAAATCCTCTTTTTTACATGGAGTTTACAGCTTCTATCCATTTGCCTGTACTATTTTTGGAGTTCCCTTCAAGAAAAGTCAAGGTTGCATTTTAGGGCCACGAACAAGTTCCCGATACAATGTACTGGCAGACAGAACTTTGCATACTAATGAGATTCACTCCTTGTTGCTTTTTCTTTTCTTTTTTTTCTTTGTTTTTTTTTAAAGACAGTTTTTCCTGTGGGATAAGAGGTCAAATATCGATTCCTTTGACAAGAGAAGCCTCCAGCGTAATGTTGAACTCCTGCAAGGTCTGCAGCACTCGAATCAAAGAATTCACAAGAGTATGATCCTTGATCAGTGCTGTGTCTTCATACATCTGTGCTGTGATCGGGCAGTCTGCAAGAAGTGCGATCCAGTGATGCAAAAGGTGGTCTCTGACATGGCAGTTTGCAATTTGGAAGTAAAAATAAAGTCAAGTTAATTTCTCATTTTCACCGACATGATTTTTGTTCTTTGTCTTCTGAACAGACCTACTACCTTCTCCATATAATTTTGTAACCCAGGGCAGGGGGACTAACAGTCTCTGGACCTTGTTTATGTAGGGAGTATCCATAAGACATGCTTCTAGGCTTTCCACCGCTCACATCAAACACAAGGTTCCCAACAGGCCTGGAAGTCCCAAACAGGCCCAAAGTCACTATCCAGCTCCATTGCCTTTGTGTCAAGAGATGTCTAGATAGTCACAGCTTCCCTCTTACCCTTCTCCTACAATAAGTATGTGGAGGATGGGGAATTCTCCCAGCCATTAACTGGAGAGGCTTCATTAACGGATGGTTTTCTATCTTCCAAATTTGCTGGCTCTACATGGGAGGGCGGCTAGTCACACCAGCCTACTACCTTTCTCTCTTGATTCAGATATTCAGTTCTTCGGGATACTCTGTTTTGTATCTCAGGTTTCCCATATTTCTCATGCCTAAGAACTCAGCCAGGGCACAGTTCACTTCCTTCTTTAGCCACATTAAGCAACTGTATCAGTAATAGTCAACCCAGCCCTTGTGTGGCTTTATCTTACTAATATCCAACATACTTATTACCTTTAGTAAAATATCAATAATAATAATAAAATAAATAAATAAT
This sequence comes from Zapornia atra, assembly GCA_013400835.1. NCBI lineage: Eukaryota > Metazoa > Chordata > Aves > Gruiformes > Rallidae > Zapornia > Zapornia atra. The sequence continues at coordinate 52,698 of VZTU01014983.1, read as the reverse complement.
AATGACATTTCTTTATACCTGGCTCCAAGACACACCAGCATCTGAAACTTGCCATCCTTCCCAATGTTTCTAGGGGTGTTGTTGATAGCTGTGATAAAACGACAGAAATTCCTGGCCCTTGTCTGCCAGTTCTCTTCTGGGACCATTTCATTCTGCTCAAGGGTCTCATAGTATGTTTGTGCTTTTTCTTAAAAGAATGATGGGAGATAATGAAGTTTCATTAGCACATATAGCAGTCCTAAAATCTCTGAAATATAATTATTGGAATAAAATAATTAGGCGCTGTGACCTTCACATTTAGATGATTAAATTTAATATCACCTCAGTATAATGCTTTCCCCATAAGGATGCTTACAAATCCACAAGGCTATCTGCTGCCCGTACTGGACTGCTGGCAAATCAGCACAAGCCTTTGCATTATGGAGACGATTGTGTTTAGGCTGGAAGGCCTAGATTTAAAGCTCATCCATTAGCTTCCTGAATGATCATGTCTAGGCATCGGGTTTTTTCCGTTTGATTCAGTCCCGGGTTCCCCACGTGTAAAACTGGGATTCCATTTCCTTCCCTATGAACAGTGCTAAAGCGGTTCTAGTGTCAACTGAATTTGGAGATGCTACAATTAAATGATGATACAAAGAGGCACTGCTGAGATGCCTCCAAGAAGTATGCTGTTCACACCAGCTGAGACACAGTGGCAATGACAGGACACATAGAAGAACACATTTCAAAAGACATGCGCAGGTTCTGATTTGTCTTCCTCCCACTTACCTAAAAAGTCCCAAATAAAGACGTTTTTGAAGAGCCTTGGTGATTTAAAACCATGCTGAAACACTTGCTCAAGAGCTGAAACAAGTCCACTTTCTCCACACAGCAACAGTGTCAGACTGCCTCTCTGCCAAGCACACACAGAAAGCACACACACTTATTATCTCAGTTTGGAAGCCTGGGACACAAAAGTGTCTCATGTATCTATTACTGAAACCAGTCTTTACATAAATAAAAGCTACAGTCTACAGTCAATGCAAAAATGTGTTGACCTCTCTAAGAACGAGGCTGAGGAATAGTCAAAGAGCGTTGTCATCATCAAATGAAGCCACAGAAAGCCCAAGATAAAGAACATAATCACATCTTACTTACAATAACCACATCTGTACAGAAAACTAAGAAAATATTTTCCTCTTTTACTAAGTAATAAACATCATAGATTCATTGCAGCCAGCATCTCAAGACTGTTTGCTTATGAACAGACACATTTATTTTTTAAGCCTCAGGAAAAAAAAAATCCTCTTCAGAATATGATGGTAAATTCTATTTTGCAAAAAGAGTGCATGACCACTTGAGACAAATGTGTAAATATGACCATCAACCAGAATTATACTGAATTTGCCACGCTATACTGTATAGGTGTGAAAGGAATGCAAGGAACTATTTGTAAAAAAATTAATGACCATCAAGAGATACCCACACAGGAGCCAGCACTGCTCTGCACCAACCCAGCTCACAAGGGCTGGCTGCAGAGCACTGAGAGAGGCAAGCTGCTTAAGTCTGTTTCAGGAAATAAGTGCTCTGTCAGTTCAGATGATTACCTGTACAACACGGAAGTGTACCAGAGTCTTTGAGAGCACTTCTGCTTCACTTGCAGCTGGTTGGGGGTGGCATGTGGTCTTCTGTTTCTTTTGGGGATTTTTTTTTTTAGCAGGGTTTTTGTTTATTTGTTGTTTTTTTTAAAGTGGTCCATGGGTTTTCATGTTTTCAGTAGCAAAGATAATATGAAATGGGCATTTGAACCCTGCTACCTAGTACTCAATGTACATATAAAAGGCCAGTTAATCCAGAACAAACTAAACAGGAGGCAATACTCTTGACAGAGGTATTCCAGCAGTGTAGTCTTAGTATCTTGGTTTTGCTCCACTTCAGAATTTTCAGAGAGATGGCCATGCACTCAGTTGTTATTTTTGTTATGTACTCTCCAATGCTTGCTAATAAAATGTTTTAGAGAGGAGTGCCACTACACAAACAACACAACTCCTCACCTCCTTTTCTGGCTTGTGGAAATGCTTGACAATACCATTGACAGCTTCACCAATAGCTTCTTGTATCTGACCAGTATTTAACTCTGCAAAACAGAAAAATACACCCATTCACTCTGTAACAGCTTTAGAAATTGTTCCCATGCACAAGGAATAAGGCACACCACAAAACAAAAAATTAAAAATCATAAAACCAGAGCATAAACTAGTATAACCTATCCCACTAGCGAAAAGGTGCTGGACTGTGGGAAACAGAAATTCAATTCTACTTTAATTTACTGTGGATGAGGTAGAAATGGAGATGGTTTGGGTTTATATTGAAATTAACGCAGTGGTGTTTCAACACAACAGGTGGAAAGGCTTTACACAAGTTATGTGCATTTTCAGACCAGGTCCCAAAGTGAAGAAAAAGAGATTGGCTTTGAGTAGGACAACCAAATCCAGGCATCCTGGAAATACTTCCTGTGATGGTTTCACTGTAAACCCAAGGATGCCTGGGAGCAAAGTAACCAGCTGATTTATTAGGAATAAGACAATTCCAGAACAGCAATCATAGAATAAATCACAGAATAGTTTGGATTGAAAGGGATGTCAAAGATCACATGCTTCCACCCTTCCAATCTCAATAGAAAACTGAAGTCCATGAATAGAAACCGCTAACAAGCTTTTTAATCCATTAAAGGTAGATAAGTACAGGACAGCAAATTTCTACCTTCCTCCATAGCATTCATTCCACAGATGAAGGACAAGAATGCAGAAAACATGACTAGGGCAGCGAAGCACTGGACTGGGAGTCCACAAACATCTTCCTTCCATCCTTGGAGACTTCAAAAAACTTGAGTAGATAGATAAAAAAGGTTGCCCAGGATTGTACCTTGGAAGATATAGCTGGACTTTGAGCAGAAGGTTGGGCTAAGTGAGTTTCACTGGTCCTTTCCCAGCTACAGTTCTAAGATACAAGAAACCCTACAGTTCTGTTTGCGGCAGCTCTTCCCAGGGAACGATGCAGAGAGCAGTACAAGACAACACACCCCCACCACTCACTTGGCTTATTGTTTGGCGATATAGTGACAAATCTTCTGATCATACTTGGTGACTGCTGCAAAGGAGGCGTTCGGCACTGCCGCTCATCAACCTCGGTGTGGGAAGTCAGCAACTCTCCCACCAGGATTCTCTCTAAGCTGCCATCATCCATTCCCTTTCCAAGCCACCTTCCACAGGGAAATCTATGAACATAAAGGAGATATTTGGACCCAGTCCTTCAACCCAAATTCAGTTCCAAAGACCTTCAACTGCAGTTGCATAAAACCCAAATTCTGCTAGTATAGCTATTAGAAATACTTCTTCACGCATCTAGCAAGAAACAAAGTCTTTGATTTTGGCTTTTGCCAGAAGAGGGAGCAAAAGTAAAACAGCTTTTCTGTTCCAAGTTTGTACTAAATCCTGCACTAGATGATTTGCAAAGCCAACACTGGCAGATTTTGCCCTGTCCTGTATGTGGCAAGCAATTTGAGGGCTGTGGACTTACAAAAGAGAGGTAGAAGACAACCCACTACGCATTATAGATGGGTGATGATGGGTGATAGGGTACACCTATGCTTTCACTGAACATGGTACATAGCAGGCCAGCCACAAAAAACCCAACCCAAACATAGACTTAACTGCTGAAACACCAGTATACCTATTGCAATTGTGATGTTAAATCGGATACTAGAAAGCACACGTGCTCACTTGCTCATTATCACTTTCTATGAACCAATGCTGATGTCAGTTTAATCAGCTTAATCAGAAAAATGACCTGCATCCAAAAATAGAATCTTGTATCTTCATTTAGCTACAAACAAATTGGCGTGGAGAACTGAGTGGACTCACCTGCCAATTTGCCATCAACAAGAGCCTGACAGTTTCTCCAAATAAAGGACAGAGCATCAAACTACCCTGTACCTAACAGAAGTGTAATTCTTACTGTAAATCTCATTCATTTACTTTCTCTATGCAAACACAGGTTTCTGATACTCAAGTCCTAGCGTTCCAGTTTGCGTCCAAAGGTCGTTCTATAACACCCTGAGCACTTAGCCTTAATATAAAATACCACCCATATCTGGGAAGCACTATGCTCTAACTTGCTATTTCTTCCTTGGACTCAAGGTAGATTATTTCTAAGATGTGCAACAGACAACTCATCTTCTCCACCAATGTCTTGAGGCTAGACACGACCATCTGCAAACTGAAAACTGTGTTTAATTTTGTAAGAATCATGACTTGTTTAATGCCAGAAGCCGAATGACCTTTCTATGTCTTCAGATAGCAGCAACTGTAGAGAGTTCCAGGAGATAAGACCTTTCTAATCAAACAAGCCCTACGGTGCCATCTCCCTGCAGAATTTCTACTTACCCAACATGAAATGTCAGGATGATACTTACTTGTAAGTATGCCCTGTTATTTCATTTCTGACCATAACATATTCCACTAGCCACTTGGCATACAGTCCTGAATTATCATGTCCTATTTGCACTGTGGTCAGTTTTCCCAGGTTCTGGCACTGCAAATTAAACAAAGAGTTTGTCAGAGTAAACTGAAAGAGAGCAGCATGTCAGAGAAGTAAATCAGCAGAGAACATGCTCAGACAAGAAATCAGACATGTGGTTCACCTTTTCTGACTGCACGATAAATTCCGGGCTTTTTAGGGGTAGGTTCCTTTATTTGGTTTTGTATGTTTGCTTTTGTATGTTTGCTTTATTCTGTGAAATACTACTTTGATCAGCAGAGAAAGACATCAGTTGCACTAGATTTTTCAATTAAATATTACCTTACGCATACACGCACATGGCATCCCCCGCAACAGAAGAGGATACGACAGCTCCCATCATTACAGCACAAAGTCATAATACAAAGACAGTCTGTCCATCCTTGGACAACCTTGTCAGTCATTTCACCCTGCACATCATTAAATATAGATTTGATTTGTACAGGCACAGAAAGTATATGCGACTAACCGCACAGACTGAAGATGTGAAATGTATGGCAAGATGGTACAGCAAGGGGAGATTTTTAAAAACTGAAGAAGCAGAACATCCAGAAGTTGTTTGTTTGGGGTTTTTTTAAATCAAGCAATACTAACCTCAAAAGTCATTTCTAATATATTCCTGGGAACCTGCAGGACTCCTGTTTCACCCAGTTCTCCTGAGATACAGATCCAAGGATTGGCTGTAAACATTGAGCCACCAAGTTTCTTGCTAGGAACAATCAATATATGGTATGGTATCACTGCAAACACAAGAAGAAATAACACTTCAGACACGTAGAAGGATAATTATGTAACCTCTTTAATGAAGAGAGGGGAGAAAAGGTAAGTCATAATACTGCAGTACCATGAATAACATTATCAGAGCTGCTATTTAATCACGCTAACACTGTCACACTATGCACTGATTGACAATCAGGAAGTGTACATATAGCAGTCATTAAGCAGCAGAGCTGTTAGCAAAACACTGTGAAGTAAAAAACAAAATACGGACAGAATAATGCTTTCATATGGGTATAATAATTTTTCATTTACCAACCTCAAAACATGTCATGAAGATGGTTACTTGTTCCCCACTGCAAGACAAGGATGCAAAGACAGAATACTGATGTATTCAGGACTGCAGTGCAGCTCGGCATGCAATTCGATGCTCAGCTCCTAACCGCCTGCTTTTGTGTGTGCACAGATACACACTACAGGACTCTCACCAGTTCCCACCCAATCACTAATCAAAGCCATTGTCTGCAGGGCTGGCTTGCAGCAGCATTCATTAATGTAGCTGAACAAACTCAGTGAAAATACATTATAAAGCTGCACGTTTCTCTGTACCATGTTGCTCTTAGTTATGCCAACACTAAGACTTATTGATTTTAAAAAGGATTAACAACTTTTTTCCCCCTCTAACTGGCACCCCATACATGCTGAGATGCTTTCTGGTCCCCTAGTTTACCAGGGATTAATTCAACATGGTACCAGATGAGTTACAGCCCTCTCTCTGACTTGAGAAGCATGTGCTTCTGAGGAAAGGCATGTACTCTTCAATTGCTCCTCGTATCTCACATACAGCCCCCTATTAACCAAACTTTTATAACAAAATCCAATTCTCTGAATGGTCCTTGTGTTTCTTGGCGATCTGCCCTTCTTTTATAGCACATAAAAGGATTACAGTAAGGGCTTTTCAGCTGAGGGATTTAATATGTTTTTCCCTTGATGTGTCCCCTCAAGAAAGCATTTGGTGGTTGGATTTTCTTAAAAGCTCGATGCTCACAGCATTTAAGAATGAATTAAAATGTTTCCCTTTTTATTTTCAGTGCTGACAGTTCTTAAAATAAGCGACAATTTAACTGCATCCAGTAGACCAGACTGTAGTGTTGTCCAGAACTTACCCACAAGACCAAAAACTATTTTGCTTAGAAGTTTGCTTGCTTTGTCTTTCACACACATAAATATGGACCATAATGTAAAATCAAGGGTAGCTCCTACCACTGGACCAGGAGTCCTTTCACATATTCCCACCCTCAATTTTATAAGCCTTGCTAAAATCTTTCCTTTAGTGAGGTCCTGTGGCAGCAGGCCCACAAATGCCTGCAAACTCTGTAACACATTTAAGCAGCAGCAGCAACAGGTTAAAAATTTCTCTAGAGTATCTTTTCTTTTAAAAAAAAGAAAAGTTTAAAAAAGAAAAAGGTATTTCAATGTGCTGCAGAGTTCTGATGCAGCCCTCAACAGGTATTTCACTGTTATCCCAAAATGGGGGACAGGCATGCAGGAAAGTAGGCTGAGCATGAAAAGGGGAAATTTTGGGGTTTTTTTGCTTTCTTTTTAATTCCTTACCTTGATAATGAACAATCCATACTGTTCATGTTGCGTATGATGCAAACAAGCCCACCATGAAGTTTTCTGTTGAGAACTCCCCCCTAACTAAAAGGATTAAAGCTGCGTATTTTACCAAGTTAGAAACAAAAGCTTTCAGTGACACAGAGACACCTCTGTACACCAGACAAGATAACAGAAACAGTGACAACACACATGAATGGGTACCAGGAAGAGAGCAGAACTACTACGTCAAGGCATATTGCTCAGAGCTCTTTAGAGTTTTGGATAAGAATTCAACCAAATCTGGAAATCAGTGTTCCGGGGAAAGCAAATACTTACAGATTGTTGTGAAAACATTGGTAAAGCAAAAGTAATCAACAGCATTGAATGACAGGAGATGATATAAGAACTGTTCTTTCTCATCATCACAGCGGAGGAACGCATAACGCTTGTAGAGTTTTCTGACAAAGCAAAACAAATAATCTGTCATAGTAAGAAGATGCTCTCGGGGAAATGTTTTCTATTGTGCATATTTATTAGGCAAACTATGAAGAACGTGCAAGTGATTACAACTGACAAGCAATACTGGTAGAGCTAACAGCATGTAACGTGCCAAGATACATTGACATTCCGCAAGTCTGAAGTCTCCAAAGTGCATCAATCCAACACTCCACACTATTTTCCCTCCCTTGAAAGGAAGGTGGTCTAAGGGTCTTCTCTCCCACCCAAAACCACCCAAAAAGATGGAAAAAGGAATTTCATACTTTCTTGGAAAAAAAATCTCTGACTTTTTAGTCAAGCAAGATGACAGAACTGAAGTAAAAAGAGTCCCAGTAAGTTACTTTAGAGGAGATGGTGCCATGGGAGAGTCCTCCAGCACATGGCCTAAGACAGTTAGAAGGCTGTTTTCAAAGGACACTAGGGCAAATGCTGAGGCAATCTGTTTGTATCAGGTTATAGGTGATAACCCAGGACCTACAACAACCCACACGTTAAACTAAGGAATAGATTCAGTTTCTGATGTAAACAAAATTGTAAGCATGCAAAGGTGGCCTCAAGTCCTGCTCCCTTTCAGTGGGCTGCAAACTCTTTGCTACAAGTGACACAACACAGAGAACTACAACTTCTTTTAAGTTTTAAACCTTTTCATTAGTGGAGACACTAACACCTATGCAGAATAATGCACTGTAAACAGAAACAATCTTATGTGCTTACTGAAATTACTCAAAGACATTAGAGAATTTAACACTGCAAGACTTGCAACAGAGAAACCTTGAAAAGAATTTATAACCTCAACCTTTTCAAGTGCAAATTTTGACTGGAAATACTCAGATTTACATACCAATTACCACTATTTTTGTTAATTATGCAACCAATAAATAATACCAGTGTTGGTGAATAATCATAAAAGAAGAGCATGCCAAGCTGCATCACAATCCAACTGACTCTCAGGGAACATTCAACACATGAATGCATGAATTAGATGTTAGAAACGCTGACACAGCCACAGATAAGCTGTTCCTGCCAGGAGTGCATCCTGACAATTCCCCTCAATTTCAGATATCAATTACAAAAGAAATCAGCAATTGACTCACAAGCCAGAAACTTACAAAACAAATCAATGACAATTAACACACACACATATTCTCACTTACATAATAAACATAACTCTAGAGTTTGACAGGAAATGTTCAATGGAATTAAAGATACTGAGCCTTAAACCAACAAAATCTGCCTGTAACCACAAGAACAGCAAACCCACAAAGATCTCATGGGTGACCATGTCCATGTTTCATTTAAACAACCTGAGCCACATGTTTAGACAGCCTGTCTGCAAGGGAATGTGTTGTCCTGCCTTTTCAAAGTGTAAGATCTGTCCATTTACTTGTGCACATAAAGCTCTCAGGGGAGTGAAGCTATGTGATTTCCTTCTGTTCCCTAACTCTGGTCCCGTTGCAGACAAAACTGAAACATGTTTGTTTTCTTCCTACTTACATTTTTTAGCAAATGCCAAGGAAGAAAATGGGTTAATGAAAACACCTAAGAGTTGCTTCAAAAAAGGACACCACACTACCATGCTAACTGTAAAACAGGAAAGTTGCACAATTACTTTTAGCACCTCGCTGAACTTGGCGCTGCTTCCTCTGAAACAACAGAGCACGCTTTAACCCCATGCTGCCTGCAACACCTTCCTTTAGGTAGGATATCTAAATATGCTGCACAAAGCACACAAGATTGCACACAAAATTTTTTGCAAGTTGCTCCTTTGCTTGTAACTTTGATTTTGAACATTTTTGCTGCTGTCTCACTCTGTTCTATAGAATCAGAGTCCATCTCATAGATGAACAATGCACTGCCCAGGGTTAAAAGAATTAGAGGTTTTTTTCTTCCTCTTGGGGTGGGAATGTGGAGTGTGGTGGTGTGTGGAAAGTCCTCTCACAGCACTTGTCCTGAATGGGATAAGCACTACTAAATTTAAACAGGTCTGGACCGATAACTTCACTGGAGAGGCCTAACCTTAGAGATACAGGTAGGTTTCTTAGCTGTCCTCACTCTGTCCTTCAGCTTTTCTTTGCTGTTGGAAGGCCACAGCTTCATCAGAAAGTCCAACATAATTAAATACAAGGCAAATCTCAAATAATTAGCAGTTGGGGTTCAACAAGGAGAGGAAAGGAAGAGTAGACAGCACAGATTAAGCTGATTCCAGAGAGAAGTCTTTGATTAAGCTCATAACAATTACTAGGGCCCATACAAAAGAACCTTTCGTTTCTACAGAGTAATCAGTATATCCAACCCTATCAGCAATACCTTTTTTCCCTGCACAGGTTATATTACATAAACATCAACTTGTTAACTCCTAAAACAATTACTATTAAATACAGCCTATACTCTGATTTGTGCAACTATTTACAAAAGAATTATATTTACAAAGATAACAATGTACATGGGCTCTGGACACCACAATGTTACGGAAATAGTTCCTTGTGCAGCACATTTCTCCTTTTGCTCTTCAAGATGTGTACTTATAAACAGCACTACACACAGTACTTCTGACACAGTTTAAGAATTTGGAACTTTATCCAGGTTCAAGTCTTCAGTTTTTACTCACATCCCCCCATTTCATAAATTGCTCCCATGTTTTCCTATAATACAAACACTCTTTAAATTGTGTTTTGTTACTGGTTGGGTCTTTTCACATGGGGCTATTTTTATGAATTCATATACAAGGAACTGTAAGTCATGTGTTTAGAAATGTTCAGAAATAATAAAACCAAAAATTAATCATCATAATAGCAGGTATTTGACTATCACAAAACCAATTTACCTTATGTTCTTAAGCCGACTATAAATGCAAAACTTTTACTGTGTAGGAGAGGACAAATAGAGCTAAGACACTTTCAGTTTGATTTAGAAACATGGACATTCACACTCAAAGGATTTAGATAGAAGTTTTCAAAAGATTACCATATCTCATCTTGAGTTTATTGCTCCAAAATGAGATGCAAGAACTGACTGCAACAGCTTTCCTAGTCACCTGCAAGGTACTGCATGTACATCACACATCTGGTCTCTTAAACCAGAAGTTGATTTTATCTATACAAATTTACATGGCACTGAGGGGAGTTACACAAATGTCTTAGATTTGGAGACAGACATGAGAAACTAAGGAACAGTCACCTTGGGTCACACTAACAAGAACCACTGAAGCACATCTGGATGTGCCTTTGCACCCTTCGTATCGCGACAGAATTGTAACCAGGACCTGAGCTGTGCTTTGCCATGCACTGCGAAACACACAAACAATCCCAAGGGAAAAAAAAAATCCCACAGTTAGAGGGCCAGGATAAAAAGCTTGACTTAGAAAAATAGTGGTATGTGGACTCATATTCCTTTTCATTTAATCTGTAGTAACTTTTGAAGATTTTACCTCAAAGTCAGACTCTACACTGACAGAACTGATTCTGTACCTGAAGAACTGTAATTCCCAAATGGGAATTATTGCACAGGCACACAGACACTTGGAAGGCTATTTTGTTCTATTCCTTTTTGCACACTATTAAGCAGAGGAAACAACAGGCACTTCTAAGTTTTTGAAGACAAATAACTAAACAGATTTATTTTATTTAAACTTTGCCCGAGATAAAACATCTTACTTTGTGAGTTCATGATCTGAAAGCAGCTGTTTCAGATGCCTAGACAGCAACTTCTTTTCCATAGAGAGACGAACCCAGGCTCTAGCCTTGCCAACATCTGTTTTGATCTCACTAATGTTCTGGATATGCCTGGAAAAAAAAAGGGAAAAAAAAAAAAAAGGGCAGTGACCAGTATTTTCAAAGTGTGATGGTTCTTTTGAACAAAGCTAGGCTGAAGAAGGAATATCAGAGTACTGGAAAAAGATCACCTTAATATTCAACAGTACCTAAATTCCTTGCATCTTCAGCTGGAAAAAAGTAAGAGCCTAAAAAGGAAATATCTGCAATGCAGTGCCCTATTTACAAAATTCTAAACCAGGCCTATTGCCTCACATGATTTAAGAATCATTCTGGACTTTATCACTGCAATATTTATGGCTGAGTGCTTTGGAAAATTAAACACTGTCTCTGCATGCTCAGTAGTAGCTTTTCCTGCATACAAGACACTAACGATGTATTTTGAAAGGAAAAGCATGTCCCTTGAAAATCATCAATTCACTCCCCACCGTTGAAAAAATGAGACATTTGTAAGGAAAGAAGGAGAAAGAAAAATCATCTCAAAATTAATTTAGGAGTTGTGTATATTGTTTTTTAATGTACTGAAAACAAGGCACTGAACAGAGGTTACAGTTTCATTCACACTACAGTACTCAATGTTAGATAAACCCACTCTTTAGATCAAACAAATTCTTTAAACTGCTTCCTTCACTGGGATGCAAGAAAGAGCTCAGAGCTCAACCACCAACTTCGCAATGTTTGGGAAAATACATGCTACACCTGGCACCTCTGTGGAAATAAACCAATACAGAATACTTTCAAAGATGAGAACTTTGAAAGGGTATTTCTCTAGGTTAGTAGCTGTGACAGTATAAAACCTCTTCAGTATGAAACGTGTTTTTGTAAAGGCGAATAAAAAAGTTGCACTATATACTCTAAGTGTATAAGCTTGGGTTCCTTCCACACATCCCCCTCCTACTGTATGAAACACAGATGTTTCTTCATGGTAGAGAAAAAAGTATGCAAATCTCACATGTTCTCTGTGTTAAGTTTTAATAGTTTAAACTCACCTCATATCCTGGATGAGAGAGATTCTAAGAGGTGACATTGCTGGACTGGTATCAGATTTTCTCCTTTCTGAATCAAGAAGTATTCCTAGATTCAGAAGAAAGAATTTATTGTTAGTAGAAGTTCACCTAAAGATTTTAAAGTCAATATAAAAAAAGAAGGTGAATTAACACCAGCTTGCAATCTTGTGTTATTGATGCCTCACTGCTTTGTGAAGATACTGTGGCACATTTCCACTTAGGATGACATGAAAATCTAATACACTGCCACAGATGGTTATGCAGATCAGCATACACTGAGCATTAACACAATAATGAGCTTAGATTCAGTTGACATCAAATAGCTTAAGACATATACTAATCAAGTATTATTTTCTAAACACTATCCTATTTATTTTCTATGTAGTGAAACTGACTGGCACTGTTGCAGTGTACACTGAGTACACCACACATCATATGCTTAACTAAAGTATCACTCTGCACATCCCTGTAACACCACTACATTTTAAGATAGCATATTTTGGTTTGGGGTTGTTTTTTTTAATCGATATTATTACTCTTCCCCTTCAAATTCCATCTAGAATAAATTTGTATGTTTAATACAGTCCCTGCCCTCATTCCCAAGTTAGAAAGCATAAAACTGCAACTTTAGTCTGATGCACAAAACCACTACAGACCAAATGACGTTCAGGAGACCTTAATTTTTTCCAAATCTTTGGTTCCAATTGCTTAGAGGACCTTGTTCATGTTAGTAATGCTCAGCTCTTTGTCTACATCAACTTTTAGAACAAAGGCACCCACTGACATGAGCGGTGTTTAAAAATTACATTAACAACCTTAGAAAGAAATTAGCAGTGGATCTTACACACAGAATGACTTCTACTGCAACACTTCATATAGCAAAAATGCATACACATTTCTGCGGTGGGTTTTTAAAATTTTTATTTTTAACAATAAATCTATTCTTCAGATATTTTTCAAGAGAGAATGGGTAACTTCAGGATTTACGGAATAGTGTTTCAGGCTTTTAACTTGTTTTCCACCCCCAACCATAAAATAATAGTCACTGCATGACTGGCAAAGCATATATGTAATATGGAGGACAGTACATCAGAACAATCCACTTTAAAGCCTGTCGTTGAAGCATCAGATATTTCTGGTATCTGATGACTACTCAGAAGTCAGATACCAGAACCAAGCAAGTGGGCTCAATTCGAACAAGTTTGGGTTTGTTTTTTTCTACAAAATATATTGGGACAATACACCAGGTCTATATTAATCCTGTAAAAGACAAAACACTTGATTCAGTTATACTGACTGAAGGTTATTTCCAAGGAAACAAACTCCACATGGTGCAAATCTGCAGGCAGCTCTTACTCTTAGTTTTGTATCATCTTCCAGCAGAAGCCAATCTTACCTGAGGTACTGAAGCTGCCTGATGTAGCTTTTCTCTGTCTGTTTTCTAGATAGTGTAACAGATGAGACCACAAAGCAGACTTCCCCTAAAATATTTTTTTTTAAAATTAGTTAAAGAAATCACCATCGCTAAATTTTTAAAAAAACACAAGAGTTTAAGTCATCATTGAAAATATCAGCCATAATGAAAAACTTGCTTTAACTATGTTTCTCCCTATAAAGTCATTGGTAAAAAATAAAAATGAGACACAAGTTAGAGGTGCTTGGGAGCTGTAAAGAAGTTGAGAAAGAAAAGCAAGAATCAAGCTAGTGGGATCTAATGGTTCTGGTTACAGGAAAAAGTAAATTGAATTTAATTTCTCATAGTTAGTTAACATGACAAGAAGACATTTAAAGGACTGTAAAACACTATGTGCCAGTAGAGTTCTAAGTCTGAGGCTATAACCTGTATAATGTGTATCTTTCCCTCCCTGCTCCTTCAGCACTGAAGCGATAAGAGATACAGAGCCAGCCAGAGTAAGCCCCCTTAGACCAAGTCTTGTGCATCTGCTCCTTTCAGGGTAATTCAGGGCCACAGATGCATGCTGTCAGTTTTCAGAACCTCAAAAGAACCCCCTCCATTTCGTTAGGCAAAAGGACTTAAATAATCACAAGCACAGTAAGAAAAGACAGTCTAAAACACAAGCAGAACAACAAAAGCTTAATTAGCAAGACTAAATAATCCAGATCTACATATTATAAAACCAGCTTGGAACGTTAAAATTTAGAATGTGGTATTTAGGCCAAGATAAACCCATCAAATGGTGTTAAAAGGTACACCTTGCTCATTATGTTGCTTTCTTAAACCTCTGGTGGCTTGAAGCAATCCGAGAAAATCCTTCACAGGCAAATGAGAAGTATTTTTGGATTCATCTTAAAATATACTGCATTATAAATCAAAGGCTTGCAAAGCCACAGAAAGGCAGCAGTAATTGAACAGGGGCTCTCCAGCACATTAATTGGAACTACTTACAGAGGGAATTAATTAGTATTACTTATCTAAATTATTAAATTAACTGGAAATCCCAGTCAAGATTTATTAACTATGCATTTCAGAAAGGCAGTCATATTATACAGTCATATTTTTATTTACAACTTTGTGCAGAAAGAAGTCATGACTGTAAAGCAACAGCTGTCAATTCAGCAGTATCGATGTCATCTAAAATCATTTAAGTGCCTTCCTGGTGGTGCAGTAATTATGGCTCAACTCTGAAATATTTTTTTTTAAAACTATCTTCAAAAATCTCTAAACACTTCAATCCTACAGCTCACTACAATTGACATAAAGAATTAAACAGCCATGAGGGATTATTCCAGAGGTGGCATGCCTCCAAAAGATAAAGCTTAGAGCATCTGCTACATCTGTGTTGAGAGAAATCTATTAAAAATATGTGTTCAGTGACGAAGATATAAAAAAATCCAGAGAAGCTCTATGCCTTGTGTGCATACCTGACAGATCCAATACAGAAAGCCAAAATTGCAAATCTTATAAAAACATAAAAAGAGAGCATGAAAGCTATCAACCAGGGAACAGTTACATCCAAAATGGCATTTCTCTCAATAAACACACATGCACACAGTCTAGCTCTCAGCAACTAGCTGCCATGGCAAGGAGAACTGCAATAGATCACATAAAGCAGCAAAGAAAGAATCCTGCAGCAAATAGATGTCAACAATCATGATGAATGTCAGGACTCATGCAGTATATATCTTCCCACTTCCTTTATCATCATGTTAACTCTCCTTTAACTTCACCAAATAGCAATGATGATGCAAGCTGTATCTATAAGGGAAAGGAAGACAGCCTAAGGAAAGCAGTGGGACAGAGAACGGGCAAGGGAATAGCCAAGGCCTTCTGAAAGTTCAGACTACTTCAGTCATTCCACCCTATATCTGACAACTCTCCTTCACTGCTCTGGGCAAAGGAAGGTGTAGATTCACTTTGAATGTGGAAGATTCAGTAGGTAGCTCAGGCAGGGCTATCAGGGTTCATCAGCAGGAAAGAGGTAAAAGCAGGGGTTGGTGGAACAAAACCCATCCTCATTACTATGGTCAATTGAGAAAGAAGAGTTTTCCTTCGCTCATTATTGAAAGATAAAATAAAATCAATGGATAAACCAGCAGGCTTTTCTATATTTAATAAAGGCCAGAGCACACAGAGAATTAGTGGTCCTTTTTTTTTTTTTAAATGTGGATCACAACATGAGATGCGCTGCACTTCCTCCATCAGGCCTCTATTATATTCCACCATTCTATTTATTCCACCATTCAGCACTGTTTGCCAACATCTGCAATCAATCCAAAGCATTAACCTTATGTAGGGTTGGCCGTCTGGTGGTCTGAAAGGCCCATATCTGAGTTGAAGCAGTGTATATTGATGCTCTGTCTTCTAAGACGAAAGCAGTACAGCTTCTATCCTAAGTGATATACAAGAGGGAAGGGAGAGAATCACATGATAAATCTTCACATAGAGAACTGCTGTATAGTTTGAAGGAGAGCAGATTTAAACACTGGCACTTGGGTGCTGGGAACAGAGAGACTGAATTACAGTTGTCTGGATTACATACATTTATTCTGCACATTCTTTTAAAAGAAGTTACAGTCCTCACAGTCCTCACTATGCCTTTGTACAAAGGAGAAAAAAGGATAAAGGCCTTCCAAACTCCATCTACTCCCACAAGTTAATCCAAACTGAAAAGCACGAAGGACAATTATTCATTTCACATGAAAAACGCCACCTCTAAATAGTCATCTTATAAATGTCACTTAACTATCCCTACATCATTCAGGAAGAACCAGAACCACCAGGGTTTTACTCTTAAAAATTACACAATCCTTCCCCATACCATAGCTCACTGACAGAGCCTTTAGCATATGCTGCCTTGTAGCCTATGCAACTTCAGTAACAAAAGCATTAAGAACACAGTAATAGTTTGCATTACCACCCTATTAAGAAAACCCCAAAACCAAACAAAAACCCGAGGTTAAACAGAAAGAAAGTCTTCCAACAAGTCATCTGTGGAACACATTGCCATGTGCACTTGCACATACCTCAGAACAAAAAGTGGGGACAGACAAAGGGGCAGTAACTGACATTAAAGAAGCTGGGGAGCACACGCAACTATTTTAGCCCATCTTTATATGCACAAAAGGCATCCTCTGAAAGGGGAGAGAAAAAGCACAACATGACTTTAGGAAAGTGTAACATACAGGAATATTTGTTCCTCACCTGTTTGACTTGCAGACCATGGCTCCATATCCTTTCTAAGAGGTCACACAGACTGGCTATTAAGGTATTCTCTTCTACACCTGTGATATTCACTTCACCATGACCTAGCTCCACAGCTTCTCGACCCATTTTTTCAACCAACATCCTCTTGGTCTCAAAAAGGACAAGGCAAAAGAGAGTTAATTCTTTCCACAAGAACTTCCAAGATCACTTACCACTTTTAAAATAACCAACAAGGAAGCACACAATTGCAAAGATTTGGCAGAATAACAGGGTGTATGCAGCATTTCTGAAATTAGTGCAGGACTACATTTTTTATTCCTGTTTTTCAAGCAAGAGCAGCAGCACCTGTGTCAATCACTTTAATGGGCACATAAGCCTCCACAGGCTAGACCCAACAATGGGAACAGCAAGCCATTTGTTGATAATGGAGGCCCACCAGCAAGGCCCTGTAATACAGGTCTTCAGTGTTTTTGAAGCCTGGCAGGTGCTGGACCAGGAGAAGTAAAATATGTCCACCTCCTCCCAGGGAAGGTGATCGTGCACAAGTACTTCCAAGAAGCAGGGGAAAACATCCTTCCTGTAAGACCCTGTTCTGTCAGAAGCGTATCTGTGTTTAAATCCTAACTCATTCAGGAGTGCCTCTGTTGAGTTTCCCCAATAATCCATTCTCCTAAATCATGCACACTGGTCAACAAAGCTCTCAGCAAACTTTTAAAGTACAATCGCCCAGTCACAGTATATTCATCATATGCCTGTCCGGAGGCAAAAGGACTAGGGAATCACTTCTCATTTCTTACACATTTTTTCGTCTTTGCTGCTGTTCTAAAGTAGCTCTCAAATGAGTAATTCTCCCTTAGGCACCTATGCACAGTCTTAGTTGAGATGTTCGCTTCTAGCTTCTTCTGCTCATCTCCCCTGGTAATTTTCCTCTCTGCCAATGGCAGGCTCACTGCATTCCCCAGAGTTGCATTCCCACAGTCAGAGTCAAGTCTTATCTTCAAGGATTTTCACTGTCATTTGCCTCTACTAAGTGAGGGGGTTATTTGGACAGTTTCACATGCACAGAAAACTGAAGTGAAATCAGAAGTAGATGCACTGCATGTATTAAACCCAGTTTTACAAAATGTTGCATACAACCACTTTATTACCTCCACTGACCTAAGGCAAGGAAGTGCCTATTTGATAATTATTCTCTTTACTGTGTTAGTAAAAAATTCCCATTTAATTCAGGTGAACGTATTGTCAAAAACATACTGGTGAAGCAAGTCAACAAACTAATGTCACAGTCTTTCATGAAATATTTGAAAAACTGTTTCACAAGTTTGTTAAGCCACTTCTTTTATGAGAAAAGCTCCTGCAATTTCACCATAACCTCCTCTTTGGAATGTTCATTCTTGTTGAAATAGTATAGTCAGTCTCATTACTGATAACTGAAATAAACTGTAATAGACATGACCAGCAGGATGATAAAGACATCAGAATATTCAATCTCTTCCTATCATTTTACATTCTCTATCCTAAATCTGCTTGATAAAGTTTCCACTCCTTGCAGAATTTTGAAATACATTCTCTCTTCACGAATGTCTCACTACCATGCAAAAATCTTTACACGAATAAAGCAGAAAGACAGTGAAAGGAGGGAGTGTTCAAACATAGTGGACAAGAAATGGGCCGTAGAAGATGAATATGAGGTGCAAGAGACCAAAAATATTCCCTGTATTACCTTATTTCGGCATTCCTTCAGCAAGCCCTCTACAAACTTCCAGTTTGTTTGTGCAATTACCGATGGCGAGAGGTTAGACAGTTTAGGCTGCCGAATAGTGCTGCCCAGATTCCTGGCTTCTTGGATATATTTCTGTATTGGGGTAGAAAATTGAGAAGTACAGATAAAAGTACAGGTGAGACTACTTTGCCAAGAGAAAAGGATAAACTTATCTTTATAACCCACCCCTGTGCAACGAAGAGGAAAGGATCCAGCATTACATAAGGGTGAGAGACTTAAGGTACCAATCCATTGGAGATGAAATCCCCATTTATATTGTCTACCTAGTAATAGAACACACATTGCTGAACACAAAAACACAATACAAACTGCCAAGGATATTTAGATGCATAGAGATTCAACTATTCCATCACTGAGGACTGTATTATTTTTTCATATAAAATTAAGTTTTAATAATTACCAAGTCTATTCAGACTGCTCTACATGAGTACTGCAAGAAAACTGCCTGGAGCTTGACAACATCTGCTATCTGTGCAGTGCCCTTCGTTCCTGTAGATCTCCTATTTCTTACCCACCCTCCCAGTCTTTCAGGAAGCAGCTGCCAAGTGCTACTAACAGCTCTCAGCTGCGAGGCATCTGTATCTTCAAGGAAAAAAGTTTTCCTCAACTTATTGTATTTGAAAGAGCTTTTCTGGTCCTGTTACTGCCATCAAGGAGTTGCCACTGTTGTAATTTCAGGAGCAAGAATGTCTTTCAAAACATTTGTCAAGCGATCACAGACTGGTTGGGGCACTGTGAATAAGTGATAAAGTCCTGACTGAACACTAACAATTAGTACGAAATACATACTAACAGGTAACTTCTCTAGCTTACACTGAAATAATGACCAGCTGAAAACTCAGTGAAGAGGCAGATTTATCAAACATGATCTGATCTCTGCAAAGAGGGAAAACCCCACCTTCTCCATCAGCCTTGTACTAAAGATCTATACATTTAATTATGCATCTTTATCCAGAACTACGATTGCAGTCATATTGTGCATTAGACATACCAGGTAACGCTCTGACACAGATTTTATAGAGGGCATGAAGGGCCAATCATGATGATTCCAGTCTAAACATAACTGCAACTGAAGCTCTGACATGGAAAAGTCCAGGTGCTGGCAGGACGTGTTGGTAGCAAAAAGCCAAGCAGACCAGGTAAAGTGAAAGTGGTAAGCACATATGAGGTAATTAAAGCAAGCATGCAAAACAGAAAAGGAAAAGAGTGAAGACAGTGCAGAATACAGTGCAGAACTCCCAAGCATTCAGCATAAACATAAATCATAAGTAATGAAGCTGAAAGGGAAAAAAAAGGTGCTCAATCGTAGTACCAGTGTAAACTCTGGCCTCCACTAGGCACAAATATTTGCAAGTTAAAAGCCACTAGGTCTCAATTCCACAGGTATTTGTTGGCTATCCCAAAGCTTTAACTTGTCTAAAACTCACAACACTGCAGTTTGATACCACTGCCTCCTGCTCAGCCTGATTCCCAGAGTTCATCTCAGAAGGGCACCCTCCCCACCCTCTCAGACTTACTAGGAAAGTTTCTGGTTCACCTGGGAGAGGGGGTCAGCATCCAATCAATACTATGTGATCAAAGGTAGAGCACAAAACCCTGAAACACCAGCGCAGATCAACCTGGCAATTGGTACCCTCACCTGAGCACATATTTGTAATTTTTATTCCTCAGACATTATTTGCCTCATGTGACAGAGTAACTCTTATAGGATAATCAACACGTGGAAGGTCAATTAAAAACCAAACCAAACAAGAAAGCCCCAGAGACCGGGGTAGATTTTTGCATATGTAATTACCTCACCGATATCTCAGAAGTGCACACGTGCTAAGCATCATAATTTTTAAAAGCAATAATGAAGTTACAAATCAACTATTCTTCACTTGTGTTACTTCCAAGTATGAAGTACTTGAGAATTATCTGAGCACACGGAACATGTTAAAGCCAGAAACTACTCGCAGCTTTTTTTATTATGTAGACATTCTTCTATTACATGGTTATGGATGACACAGATGACACTATACTTGAATAAAATTTTAACAAACCAGTAAGAAAATTCTGGAAATGAGTACACTGTAAATGCAATTAAACTCATCACTACCAGAAAAGAATGAACTGGACATATAAAGGTATTTGATTCTGACAACTTTATCCTAACAGATGACTACTTTAAAATTCCAAAAGAAACTTTTCTGAAGCTATTTTACAAGGCAAGAGAATATTCTCTTCAATGAACAACATACATTTAAATAAAAGTAAGCTCTGAGGCTAAACAAAAACATGAATTCTGATACTTTAGACCAGATTATTCTTGGAATTACCCATAAATCAACACCCAGTATCACAGTCTGCAGTCTGTATCATATGAATCAGACACTGTACTGTAATTAGTTCGCATCACCCAGATCTTTCAAAATCCCTTCACCACAAAGAATGACTGTCAGCTGTAGAAGCGCTGGGAAGAGAAGTTATCCGTTCAGAAGGTGGTTAAATCAGTCTCAGACTGTGCAGACACAAACCTGACAGTCTGGGTGTGGTTCACATTCCCACTTCAGCCTGTGGTTGGGTGCCAGTTTGCCACTTAAAGACTTATTTTATTGTCTACAGAAGAAAACCAGGCAACTCCAAATGGCTGAGACTTTAGGATTAAATTAATCACCCTCTGGAGTTGGTTATGGTTCCTCCATCAAATACACAGAAGCAGCACAAGGTGACTGAGTTAGAGAAAGGAAATAGTTGGCTAAAATCTGTTAATTCTTCCCTTCCCCCCAACCCTTTTTAAAAAAAAAAAAACAAAAACAAAACCAACTTTAAAGCATGTGATGACATTTTCAGGGAACTCTCCTATACATGGGATGAAATAATTTTCCCTAGAGAATGGATAAAATGGTGTAACTTTTAGATTAGGCAAACTATTGTTGGTCTGCTAAGGACCAGAAACTTCATTTATATTAAATACAAATAAGGGACATCAGAAAAAGATTGGAAGTAACTGTCTAGACATTTCATAAAGGTTACAGAGCATTATTGAGGCAATTATGGAAAAAAATAAATCAGATCTCTATAGCCGAACAGTTTTCACCTCTCTCTGATCGTTGTCAAGACGCAGGTGCTCTGTGTGTTGCTTCTGTCTGTCCTTCCGTCTCCACTGTGCAGGAGCATTTCTCTTCGTCCACCTATAGAGAGAGCAACATTGTTAGGCAAATGTTAAGAGGTAAAGGAAAGCAGCAAAGAGGGAATAAGAAGTTTTTATCTTATTGTATATTGAACATGTGGACAACAATTACAAAGTGTAGCTGCAAATGCACACAAAGAATCGCTGTGAAGAATCCAACATTAGGGAACCAAAGGATTCAAGAAAATTAGATCACACACACTTGCTCTGAAATTTTCCATCCCTTTATAACATCCAGTCACAATTTACACCTTTTTCCTCTTCCTTCAAAGCTTTTATAAGATATCCTAAAATATTTGCTAGCTCTTAACTGAGATCCAAAAAGGTGATGTGCTCTTATATCCACAGTAATTATGAGTAAGTTGAAGTACATCAACTATAATATCAAACATATAGGGCAATAAGTCGATTTGCTTCTTGAAGTTTGGACTTAAAGAAAGGAAGAAAAAAAAAAAAAGAACAAGAGACAAAAAAACCAAAACAACCAGCCACACACAACCCACCCACATCATCTGATTTGTTGATTTGTTCTTACCTGGGGGGGGGAGGGGGCAGGGAAAGGAAAAAAGTACTGAATAAGCTTCTAGTATCTCTGCTTTAGCACCAGTCTGTAGATGTTGCCAAGATCTGGCACCTGTTGTCCTAGCTTACTCACTTGTTGCTTGCTGGTCCAGTGGATAACACATCAGACTGAAGCCTGGGAAAAAATCCAAGCTCGTATTTCCCTTGTCCAATTTTCATGTCCAGCAAGTGTGGGTGGACTGCAGTGTGATCTATTTTTGCCAGCCTTAATTCAATAGATTTCTCTGAAATATTAAGAAAGTTTGGGGTTTTTTAAAGGTGTCTTAATCAGACACGTAGCTATCATCACACATCTTCAACTCAAAGCAGTTCTCAAATTTAAGAGAAGTGGAAGTTCCTTCCTGACCCCAAGTAGTACGCTACTACAAGAGTTTATTTATTAAATATCAAAAAACTGACACCAAAAGGAGAAGAATGCTTACCTTCTTAAGCTCAAGGATTTTTCATATAAAGCGTGCAGGAAAACATTTGAGTTCAATTAAACTTTACACAAAATTCATCTCATATCTCAGCTTCCTATGTAACTTTTAGTTCTCAGCTTAAGCTTTGCACCTCAGCTTTTTTTGCTGAGTTTGCTTTTTTAGGTTTCACAGCATGAATCATTATTTAACTTTAACCTGATGCCTACAACAAACAGCACTGACTAGCTGTATCTTCTTAAGCGTCAAGGAAGTGGCTTATCGCTCTTACCAGCCTCATCAATGGTTGTGCATTTTTGGTACATAGATGTGCGCAGAGTTGGTGTCCTAACATTTAGCAGCCTAATCTTATCCACTCTAGAATCAAACACTCTCAAAACAGGGTCTTTATCATCTTCATCATGACACATAATCTTGTTGTCAATAAAAGATGCAAACATTTGGGTCTCCAGGAATCTTGAGAGGAAAGGCAAGTAAGGTTCAGGCTGGTCCGACAAGAAAGATGCCTAAGAGACAAGAAGAGAGAAGAGTGTTTGGGAGTCTGCAGAGACAGATACGTCAATCAAAAGCACCAATTCTTCTAACCAAGGATCTATTAGAGTGCTTTGGTGTCACTTAAAGCCTGGTTTTATTACACACAGCAATTCTATCTGTAAGACAGCCAGCCTATATGAAAATCTTCAGTTTTGTGACAATATAGCACAATAAATACTACACTGTGATTTTAGTATTTCCTTAATTTTCTAAAAATTTCAACAGAATCCCAGCCAACCACAACTCCTGCAGGTGTGGATATTATGTACTTCTGTCTGAGCTCAAAGCCTATGAATCTTTTCTTTCCATTTGATGGGAATCAGATTAGCATTTTAGCAGGCAGTGCTGCAACATAATCTTCACCCACATAAACTATCCTGCTGACAAGGATTTTTCAGTAAAGACGACACCAGTAAAATTTGAAGAACTGGATCTTGTGCTTCCCTAGAAAAGAGCTAAGGATACATTTGTTACACATGAACACAAGCACTGTGTGGGGCCAATGGCTTCATCTGTTCACATGTTCAGCAACTACTCTGGTTAAAAAAAAAACAACACAAAACATCCATACATCATTTTCACTGGTAATATTTAACCTTAATGTAAAGGTTACCCATAAAGTGAAGCTTTGTAAGCTATTTTTTCTACAGCAAGCTGGGGGTTTTTTTACAGTACTCTTAAAAGAGTATTTTTAGCTTTCTGGGATTTATGCTTTTTCTTTTTTGACACAAATTTAAGGAAGAAATTAGTTTTGACAATACTGTTTTCTATTGTATGGCCCAATAGAGAAAGTCTTAGGTTTGAATACTGTTTTGCCATTGATATAGCCTCTCTTTACAACTTACTTTGTCAAAGTTTTGCATTTGCTCCCTGTTTGTAAACCAAGATTCCTTGTCCTGACTGGGCTGAATGACAAATACTTCATAATCTGCAAACATCTGCGTAAAGCGGTTGGCAAAAACTTCACGGATCTGAATGTTCAGCTGGTAAATCTTGAATTCTTCTTCATCACACTGAATCTTAAGGTCCTTTTTGCTGCTGGTCTCCTCTCGCACCTCCAGCTGAGAAAGAGGAAAAAGAAAATAAATAAATATGTTTTTAAAAATTGTTGCTGTCAGGTACTCTAGGCATACAAGACCTAAATCTACCATTCAGCTGCTACTCCAGAAGTCAACGTTCCAATTAAAAAAAATTACAGCTTCAAACACTGTAGTAAATCAGTAACATCAAAAAAAAATTAGAAAAAACCCTTTGTCTATAAAAGTTCTCATTTCAACAATAAACCATAACCAACTTTAGTACTGGTGGCACAGGTGATACACATTAGATTAAAAATAAATAACAACCATATACATGCCCACATATTTCATATACTTAATTTACCTTTTTTTTTTACCCTTTAATCACCTGCATAGGCTTTTTAGGGGTTGTTACTACCCTCGCACATTAAGAAAACACGTATTTCTGTCTGTTGCCATACAAGTCCAGGTTTAGTACTGTAACAGTTCAGTACATACCAGCTTTCAAATGAAGACAGAAACACACAGTGAAAGCAGCTGTGTATGTCTAGTAGCTAGTTTCCTTTAACCTAAGTCCTTGGCAGCATAATGCCCAATTCATCACTACACAGCCCAGAGTAATCTTTAATGAAATAAAATGCATTTTCAGTTAACACGTGGGCTAAGAAATACAAAAGTAGCAACATGGGATTCAGATATTCAAACCACATTAGTTTGGATAGGAATTGAGTATCTAAGGAAAAAAACCACCCCAATAATCAAACCCACAAGCATTCACATGCTATTTTGAAGACACGTTTGCTAACCTGTCATTATTAATTATTATAAGAGGCACTGCCACACACAGTTAGACACAGTACTAGAGCTTACAACATCTGCACAATACTGCAGTTCCTGCAGCTGTCCCATGCATCTTAAGGCACCCTGGTTACAGCAATCCAACACCAGATATAAATAGCATCCTACAGCCATGCTCTCTGCTACAGAGAGCTCTGCTATTCTGTCATTTCCTCTGTACTTTGTCCATTAAGTACCACTTGGCATCATTACACTACCCAGTAATTGGGGATCTGGGATTAAGCAGGGTTTTTAAAAATTTTTTACATTTTTGACAACTTAGAATCTATACACTCCCATCATCAAAAAATGCTAATAAAATGGGACTTTAACTACTATGGAAGAGAGCACAGAGTAGATAAGGTCTAAACAATCAAAAACTTATAAGAAATTAAAAAAAAAAAAAATAGAGCCCTGTATTTCTCCCATCACATTGAAGTCCTGGAGCTTGTACAGAGAAGGGCAACCAGGCTGGTGAAGGGGCTGGAGAGCAAACCTTATGAGGAGCAGCTGAGGGAACTTGGGTTGTCTAGCCTGGAGAAGAGGAGGCTGAGGGAGTACCTTATCACCACCTACAATTGCCTGAAAGGAGGTTGTAGAGAGGTGGGTGTTGATCTCTTCACCCAAGTTACAGGTGATAGGATGAGAGGGAATGGACTCAGGCTGCACCTGGGCAAGTTCAGATGAGCCATTAGGAAAAAATTCTTCACCAAAAGGATTATCCAGCATTGGAACAGGCTGCCCAGGGAGGTGGTTGAGTCACCAAACCTGGATGTATTTAAAAGACAGGTAGATGAGGTGCTCAGGGATATGGGTTAGTAGAGGATGGGTATGGCTGGACTCCATCTCAAAGGGCTTTTCCAACCTAGTGATTCTGTGATCACTTCCCAACCCATTCAGCCAAACAGCAAACATTTTTCCCCGGAGAAATAATGCAAAACCAAAACCAAACAAAAATCCACCACCAAACTTGAGGAACACAGAGGATTTGAGCATCCTCTCTAGTAACCAAACATTTCTTGTAATCCCCCGTGCAGCCCCCTCCGGAAGCAGTGGCTCTCCTCCCCAACCTATTGAAGGTCTCACAATTTCTATCACTGTTTGGCCCTGCCTCTAGCCCAAGTTACAGCCACACAGGCAGGAATCAGATTCAGCAACAAAGAACTACTCCAGATAATTTAAACACACAAGAACAAAACCTTTGCTCAGAAAAATCTTCATTCTGTTCCACAAAGACTCAAAAACCCCATGGTAGTCTTTCAGGTAATACATTTTCTGCAAAAAAAAAATGGCAATGACGTTTTTTCCCTACTTCTGGTTGACAAAAAAAAATAATCCAACCAGGATGATCCCAGACTGTACATATTCACTTGCTGGGAACTGGACACTTCTGCACTTTACATTAACCTGAAAAAAAGCATCACAATACATCTATGGCAAGTATATACAGAAAATATTATACATATTCTACACATAATGAAAAAGAAAGATATTTATAGAAACCAGGATTGCATTCCTATTTTAAGATTAACTGGATGTCAGTTTTAGCCATATAAATCATAAGAAAGTGGTGTAAATTTAGACTAAATCTTAAAACCAAAAATAAACAGGGCAAGGAGTACTTTTAAACACGTTATCTCAGCAATGAATGACTTGGAGGATAGCCAAAGGTTTCCCCAGACATTGTGAAGTTAAATCCCACTCCCTCTCTCCCCCCCCAAGCTTGCCCTTGTCTCTACAAATGTTTACAAGGTTTATGAACATAAAGATCTTTCCAGTGAAAACAGGCAAACAGAGTCTTTGGACCATGACTTCAGACCACCTGCTACTGCAGGTCAAGAAAGGGTACAGATCATTTCATAGCTTACCTTCTCTAGACTCACACCTGTTCTTTTAACAAGTGCTTGGAGTCTGGCAATAGTCTCATTTTCCTTTAGCAGCTCATACGAATTCAAAGGTGATCCTGCTATGTTCCCATTTCTTTTATCAGAAACCAGGTCACATGCTCTGAGGCTCTTCATCTTGGAGGCACTTTCACTGCAGTGAAGGTTTCCCTCGGGTGGAATTCCAAAAGCCATCAGTATCTCTGAAATTTCCTGAATGAACTCAAGTTTATTTGGGAACTGGGGTAAGTCTTCTGGCAGCTCGATGAAATGGTTGTCTACATCCACAAAGCACAGATTAGCCTGGGATTTAATTTAGAACAGGATACCATTACAATACCACTAAGTATAGGGGTCATGTTTTCTCCACCTTTAGGTTTGGTAGCTATTAAAAGATTCAAATACATTTACAATTGTTTGGCTATTTTCTAACACCGATTTGCCTCAAGGATAACCAAACTGGCACTGAAACAAGCAGCACAAAGCCTGCATTTCCAGGTCTTTCAGGGAGGTAACAAAGAAACAAGACTCAAGTTGTTTGCTAGGTACAAAAGAGATTGTAGCATCCGTTAGGTATAGATGTGCACATTATTACATAAACATGCAACTAGATTTTAACTATAAGATATAGAATCATAGAATGTGTAAGGTTGAAAGGGACCTTTAGAGGTCATCTAGTCCAAC
>VZTU01014983.1:0-24743 GCA_013400835.1 Zapornia atra | reverse complement strand
GGAGAGGTGCTTCAGCCCTTTGATCATTTCTGTGGCCCTCCTCTGGAGACACTTCAACAGGTCCATGTCCTTCTTGTGTTGAGGGCTCCAAAGCTGGACACAGTACTCCAGGTGAGGTCTCACCAGAGCAAAGCAGAGGGGCAGAATCACCTCTCTCAATCTGCTGACCACACGTCTTTTGATGCAGCCCAGGATGCAGTTGGCCGCCTGGGCTGCAGATGCACACTGGTGGCTTGCAACAGTAATTAATAGGAGAAGGGGAAATGGCATGAAGCTGTGTCAGGGCAGGTTTAGATTGGACATTAGAAAAAAATTTTTTACTGAAAGAGTTGTCAGGTCCTGGAACAGGCTGCCCAGGGAGGTGGTTGAGTCACCTTCCCTGGATGTGTTCAAAAAAAGGGTAGATGAGGTACTTAGGGATATGGTTTAGCTTAGGATGAGAATGGTTGGACTTGATGATCTTCAAAGGTCTTTTCCAACCTTGTGATTCTGTGATTCTGTAATTCATACATGTGCATTTACAGGTAGGTGATTGCCCATTGCTCAGATTACCTGTCCACCGCTCTAAGAGAGTTGGCAAATTCCACTCTAAAAACTGTGCTGATATTGTAGAAGCTGCAATAAAGTTTTTTCTTTTTCGTAAGCAACTTGAGAAACAAGGCCATTCCTTGAGTGAGTTTAGAAGTTTGTTTCCAAGCAAATAAATTCAAGTAGTTTCAATTCTAGTTCCAATCTCTAGTTCATTTACCATCAAAAAAGACCAAGGGGGGGTAAAAACCAAACCAAAACAACCACACACACACAAAAGAGAAAGAAAAACCACCTATGTGGCTTTCACAGCAACATCAAAAGAAGCTACACCTCTTTCAAGGATTTACCTCACCCTATATTTGGTGATGAGGGGTTTCACTTCTGGCCTCTGCACTGCAAAAATCTGTTAACAAATGGTTTCCTAACATTACATAATTACATACTTTACAGCGAGAACCCCATTCGTGTGTGAAGTCTGTTTCAAAAGTTAAGTACACAGAAGCATTGCTCTTCTGTAGAAGCATTTCAGTTTTTCTTCACTGCAGAATTAGCACAGACTGTCACTTAGCCTTCCCTAGAAAAAAACCTAAATCCCCTCACCCAGAATGTGGGGCACTTGCAAACTACCTTTGTCTAAGAGGCACACCTGAATTCAGGTTCCACCACAGCTTTGCAGCAAAAACACGTATCAAGTCATGCCAGCTAGCAGATCTTCAGTTATTTCTATGGTTCAGTAAGCACAGAAGGATGGAAGCACTCTCACAGTTTAACAGGAAAGAAACAGTTGGTATTAACCTCACACTGAATGATGAGTGGTGACCCCAGAAATCAAAGCAATGTACACAAGCAGTGAAGTATCAGTAAGGACAAAGTAGTTCTGTAGATTTTGTTGTGGGAATGATCATAGGTAGAATAGGATAAACTGTGTCTGATGAGACCCCTTCATTTAAGTAAACTGGTATGAAAAGAAACATTTAATACTTCTGACAGATTTAGCTCTCTTGGATTTCCACAGAGCAGTTAGGTTGTCAATACTCCTTAAAACACAAATATCTTAAACTGTAACTCCACTGGACATATTCTGCTAGATTTGCATAGAACTTTGCAAGAAAAAAAATCCAATTTATGCTTTGCTATGATATTACCCATAGTTACAAAGGTAAGTAGAAGAATTCTAGTTCTCCATTTCTCCTTGATGTTTTAGCATTTTAATGCTGATACTTATTTCTTCTATGCTCAAAGGAATGCATATAAAACAGTTCAGTAGCTCTTGAGCTCACAGATCTTTACTATGAATTAAATCATAAATTGAATTAGATGTTGTAAAAGAATTCAAGGTCAATAAACAGAACCAAGACCTTGATTCTGAAGCAGCTTCTGGTACATTCTAGAAAAACTTTTTATTTTTTAAACAGGGCAGGTATCACTTAAGAGTTCCCCATCATCGACACTGCTCTGACACTGTAGGTAGTGTGTATGCCCACCCAGCAGGGCAGCTCCTGTGCTAGGTTAGGGATGCCCACAGAGCACATCTGCTTCTCATTCAGAGAAACATTCAGCACAAAGGGACACTATGTACACAAGAACTCTCAAGATTCAAGTAAAAATATGAATTTAGGAACTTCAAGATCCATGGTTGAGCACTGGAGCAGGCTCCCCAGGGAAGTGGTCACAGCACCAAGCTTGACTGAGTTCAAGAAGTGTCAGGTGATGCACTCAGTCACGTGTTCTGACTTCGCTAGCCCTCTGTGGAGCCAGGAGTTGATTGTTATGGGTCACTTCCAACTCAGTATATTCCATGACTATACACATCATGATCAAAAGTCTAGTTAGTTAGAAAAATGTGCTAAATTCTTGAAACTGGGCACAATGCCTGCCAGTCGGTGCTGAGGGAAGAACAAAACACATGTAATTTGTCACAAGCTGTCTGAAAAATGTCAAGACACATTCATTAAGAAATTCTGCAAGCAGTTTAACTGCATTTCTTCCTTTTTAAACTCTCTTCCAGTGGTGCCATTCCACTTTCCTCCCTTGTAGGGATTATTTTACCTTCGCACAGATTCTGTGGAAAGCATCACTATGGTTAAGCTTGGCTATACCTAAAAACCACTTGGCTAAAATTAACTAAACGTTGACTGTACCAATGTAGAGATTCTAGTCTTCACACTGAAAGTAAACTCCTTGCTAATGAAGAAAAAGCCAAATGTAATGTTTTCTAAAATTGCTGGCTAATTCTTCCAACAGTTAAATATCCTTTCTGGAGAGCTCCTCTTTAAGGGCAATACACATAGTTTAAACTCTCTAAGCCACTAACATTGATTGTTTCTCATGCCACTTACCATTGTAGTTCTCAGATTTTGCCCTATATGGAAGAGTTTAAACAGAAAACCAAAACAGTCAGTGTGCAGCAGTACTGTAAAGACTGCAAGAAATATTTTGGGGGACAGTCTATACTTACTCAGTGATTGATTAATAACCCAGAAGTTAGAGGACTACCTTGAGCAGCATAAGCAAAGGAGATTCAATAGATGGCTTTAGCCTCTTCTAACTTAGACTCAAGTGATCCTAAAGAACCACATAAGCACTTCTGAAAAGGCTGTGTTCCTCAGGGAATGGAAATGGCAAAGGCCTCTCACTTCACAAGCCCTTCAAGTGGTACTAAAACACCTTTTTCTGTAAAAATGAAATCCCAAATAAATAAACCACCAGTAACAGACACCAAAGCATTAAGTCTCAATGCTGCTACATTACAGATCCAACAGAAAGGAATACCAGTAAGGACAGAGGCGTTCTGCCTTCATTTCATTTTAAAAAACAAGAGAAATTAAATGTCATTTATTTTTTATTAATCCACGGCCATTGAAAGCACTTTGCATGCAGGGAACTAGGCAAGTACAAAATAGAAAAATAAAGCAGTTCTGTGATTACAGAGTTTTAGTTACTTTGTCTCTGGAGGCAGCAGCTGAGTGAGCTGTGACTAGCCAACAGCTCTGTATATAAGCCTCTATGGACACCTCGATCATCACTTTACACATACAAAATTAAAGGTATTTAATTTAATGTTATTAAAGACAAGATACTTCACAATATGCCTAAGTAGACATATACAAGTGAAAGAGCATCCTTAAGTTAGTCATTTGGTACTTCAGGTCTCTAGAACAGCCAAATATTCTTTCACTTGCTGCTGAGCTATCAGTTTTCTGACCAAAGGAAAGCCTCAAATAGTTGCGCATCGCTTTAACAGCAGATCATTCACATCACTTTAATAGCAGAGAGGACACATAATATCATCACAAAATAAAATTATTCTCCTGAGACATTGCACTAAGGAACAAGGGCATCACATCCTAATTTAAAAACATGACTTTCCCCACAAACTTTTATCATCACAAATAACTGGGTGTCTGGGGGGGAATAAAAATCTTACAGACCTTAGAAATATGGGTGCAAGTAAGTCAATATCCCCTTATCTGATGCCAAAGTGTGGTTCCCCTGAGGTTAACACCACACCTTCCATTTTGGCTCAGTAGGGCCTGGAATGCACCCAACAACTCCCAAGCCAGAGGACAACTGCAATTCTTTAGTCCGATTTCAAGGACAATAAGGGTCAACCCCCCCATATATTTAGCAGTGCCTGCATCAAGCCTATATCCTTCCTTTCAGCTCTGTTAAAAAATACAGAAGGAAATTACCTCAGTTCTGCCAAAAGGAAGTCTAAAAGGAACTAATACTCACTAATAACGAGTAGTAAGCTCTCCACTGACATCTTAGAGAAAATATGCCTTATTTTAAACATTAATACATAGTTACATGGTATGCAAATAGATGCCTGCAACAATACCGAGCAGTCAGTTCTGGTAGCACAATTGCCTCCACTTGAATTCTCTGTGAGCAGAAGTGCTCAAACTATAGGTTACACACGGGCTCCTGCATCCACTCCTACACAGTCAGACTGAAACATGCTTCCCAGTTAAGGCTTCTGCTTGAATGCAACACTAAAAAGCCAAAACGAATCCATCACCTTGCTGCATTACATCCCAACCTTGTGAATAAATGCCCATTTTGCTTAACACCCAGAAAATACAGATATGCAGATGTATACACACATGGCTTGCCTTGTAGAAAATGTGCTTACAGTGGTCCTAAACTCTAAGTGATGCTCCTGTGCCATTCCTGTAAGCAAACGTGACCTGCATTTATTCTCAGCACTACGGTTCTTCTGGTCAAGTCAGAAGTTGTGACAGGACAACTTGTAGCTGCACCTTTCAGAAATATGAATATAAGTGTCTGCTTAACACTGAAGTCCATGAAAACATAAAATTGCAGTCTGCCAATAAAACGGCAGCATTATCAAGGCTTAATCACACCCGCAAATAGCCTGAGAATGCATACAAAGCAGCGATTACTTTCAAAATAATTATCTTGGTCTAGTCTAAATGTGTTGGCATCAAGAAAAAAAGGCATTTCAAGAGATCTTTTCTTATCTTCTAAAACAATGTACAAAAATAAAATCCCACAGAATTTGTTAAAATTTAGCGTGGAGTAACCTCTTTCTAATGGTTGAAATAAAAGTGAGAATATAGAGCTATGTTATATTAGCAGAGAATTGGATTTCAGCTGTTAAAATCTTTCCATTTTTTCTAAAAGAAAAAGCCCAAGACCTTTGGGGTCATACCATAAAACCTAAACTTCTTTACTTAAATACTTTTCTTCGATTTAATCAGTGCTGAAAGACTCAGAATTGCTTATTTTCACTCAAAATAATTTACAGTTGCACCGTTCTCCTGCATTACAGAGTGGCAAGGTGCAGATGCAAATACAGTAGCATGAGATGGCCCAGATTAATTTGCTTGCTAAAAATATACTGCTGTAGCACTGAAAAAGTTTCTTTAAAAGGAAATTCAAAGTCACACACACACACACAAAAATCTTACTTCAGTAGTTGCTGGGTTTATGATCTGCAAGAAAGCTAGTTTAACCACTTTTTTTGATCAATTTTGCTGATAAACAAACCACACTGTTGCCTGCAACATCCCTTCCCCTTTGATTTCTGCAGCACCTTATCCTGGCACTGCTTCGCCCATCCCTGCCCCCCTCCCTTCTGGGTTGCTTAGAAGTGAAACCACACGATGCTCATGCATACAGAAGGAACCCTCAGCAAAGTGGCAATACGAGTGCACTGCATCACTGGCACGTACATGAAATTCAACCCTACGGTCAGCCTCGAGTCTTTTCCACAGTTTTACTGGGCCGCAGAGTCAGGTCTTCAGGTCACTGGTGAAGTTCAATGACTTCTCCATCAGGCACTGTTTACTCAAGTACCCAAGCGATAGCCTAAACTTTAACTTTGTACTAATGCAGTTATTTTGCTAAAGATTTTAATCGCCATCAACAAATGAAGATTTTAATCAAAGTATCGACTTCTAGGATGCAGCTGGGTTTGCATGCTCCCGTAGCAAAGCACCAGATGTGACAAAAGTGTAGGAAACTGCCACCACAAACAAAACAAAACAAGCCTTATGGCATGTGTTTGCCACACTTCAACTGGCGAGAATTTTCACATATATCTGCCTAAAATGCTTTGAGCAAGACAGCTTAGTGTTTTTAAAATTCCATTATAAAACCACAATCAAGTCTGCAGTGACACTAAGGCATCCACGCTGCGCTAGATAGGATCTTACATTCTTCCACCATGCCCTTCAACTGAGAAGCACTAACTAGATTGTCTGTCAAAGCTCACTTCTTTGGCCCTTGTCTAAATTAGGTATTGTTTCAACAGCAGCTGTCCCATACATCCATGTAAACAGATTAGCAACAGAGATGCAGTTCATGCAGTTTTAAAACAAAGAATAAAAATTTTTGCAGAACTCATAACGAATTCCAACATAGAACAGCTCGTTAAAGGCCCCTTGCAATAAATGAGGAATATTCTGATACTTTCTGTAACTATGAATCAGAAGCCTAGAGGCAGGACTTGGATATTAAGTTTCTCATTGAACCCTGATGATTTCATAAGGGTTCATATACATTCCAAATTTTAAATATTAATATACCTTTTATTACTTTATTATTGTCTTTACTGAAGTACAAACAATAGAATCCACACGCCCTCTGCTACTGTTGCACACTACCACATTTTATGCATAGGACCTGACAAAGAACATCAGGAATTAAGTACAAGAGGCAGAGAGGCTCTGAAGTGAAGGGTATCGTAAATCAAAGAAGATTTGAGATTAATCTGGATTCTGCAGTTCTAAATATATTAAAGCTGACATTAAATTATTAATAATCAGAAGTACTGACCAACCAGCAGTTTCACTTACTGAGACCAGTATGCACTACAAATTCTGTTTTACATTTCAAAATGGTACATTTACTTCTTGTTGCAACAGCAAGATTATTTGTGGAGAGTTTGTGGTTTGGGTTTTTTGAGGGGCTGTTGTTTTGTTTTTAAACAGTCTACAACAGTAATCTCAACAGTAGTGAGATCCAGTTCCTCCCAGTCTAACTTGCTTCTTGGATAAGCAAGTTGGTATATGGTAACTTCATATTCATTTTTGAAGTCTCCAGCACATGTTCAAGCCTGTTTCTATGCCACAGCTACATTCTGAGCCTGCAGCGCTAAGGACTTCAACAGTTTATGAGAAACCTTACTCAGCAGTGACTAAGGAGGGGATTTCTCAGACTATCGTACTCATCATGCACGGAGCTTTAAGACCTCACTCCCGGAATAAGAAACAGAAAGCCTGATCTTCAGAAGGACCAGTTAAGTCCTGCAGCAAATTCCATCACATGGGCACATTGTTGCTGATAGCTCAGTCCTCTGTCCTCTCCTCCTTGCTCCCACCCCTACAATTCTGATCTCTGCAAGGTATTATCAAAAATCTACTCCTCCACCTTCATGAAAGGCTATCTGCAAAATAAACACAAATTGAGGTACCAGATTATTTTTAATATTACTTTGATTTTATTTTTAGCATGTAAAAATAGATCAACTACCTTACTTTAAACCTCCAAAGTATGCTGATAAGGCTCTTCAAAGCCATTTACCTTTAACATAACTATCTACCTAAAATTGAAATGTTTATCTAGTTGGAAGTATTACAGAGATTTTAAACTGAGGAAATGCTTTACCAAATGAAGACAGTCTTTTAGAAGCTTGTTATAACAGTGAAAACATCCATGGTGTATATTAAAATGCATGTGTGGATACACATTACTTCACCAGCTATCCTCTCCAAAAAGAATACTAACCAGATTAATTGGGCCTGTCAGTGCATCCAAAATTTTGTAAAACTGTAGGAAACCAAAGCAATAGACTGTGTTCATGGGAAGAACATACATTACTCTGTTATTAGTTATGCCAGCGCACACAAAAGAGAGGGAGAAAAGAAAGAAATCAAGATATTAAAGACTTAGGTTTTAACAGAAAAAAATAACACAGTTTGAAGGGAAATTTGCCTTTGAACTTGCCAGGAAAAACAGATGAAAACTATCAGCATATGGATTTGAGAAAAAGAGCAATGTTGGCATGGTGACCAGACTGGAGGTTCACAAAAATATCTTGTCTTAATTTTATGCAGCTTTTTAAAGTTTTTGTTGTGTCAGGCTATGTTGCAGCACTGCTTGATAACGAAAATAAAAACCACCACCACCAAACCCTCTGCCTGCCATTCTTCTGCCTTCCCAGTAATGTAAGTCATAACAGAAGAGAGCAGACAACCAGAGAAAATGGCAGATGAGAAATTCATACCAATGTATACACAAGTAGGGCATTTCCCATGCTGTACCCAGTCATTCCCCTGCAAAGGTACGCCTATGAATAAGCAGACTCTAGCAGAGTCCAGAGCTGTGCTGTTCTGCAGCCAGTAATTCTGCAAGCCCTCGCTTCCCACAGGGCTACCCGATAGAGGTGTCCTGCTTCCTGAAAATAGCCAGCTACACCGTACTGTAACACTCGGCATTTTCTACATGCAAGAACAAACACACCACAAGAGAAGTCGTTCAGGTGGCTGAAGGAACTGTCTCACAAACCAGCCAGGTGGCAGCCACCTGACATACTTCCCAGGGATGGTTACTGGCTCCTGCAGACATTTCCTCTGCAACCTCAGGTAGTGCTCAACCACTCATGGTCCCCTGATCCTTACCTTACCAGCTCTTAACCCCTTCTTGGCACACCTCTTAAAAAAAAAAAAAGAGTATTTGTGAAGCAAGCAGTGGGACAAAGTAAATAAAACCAACCTCTAATCAGTTAGAATGTAGTTCCAGCCCCATGTATGAGCTGCAAAACTTTTACAGACCATTTGCTTCTCCTTTATGCAGTGTTATGTTTTTGCAGTTTATGCAGTGGCTGGTGTTAACAGAACCTCGCTACACGGGAGGACTTCCCAAATACTATCGCAGTTAGCACCACTTTGCTCAAGTAGATGCCAACATTTTGCTGCAGACTGAAGTGTGCATTCTAGAAGAAAATCTAAAATAGTTTTGGTGCAGACACCTGAAGGGCTGGGTCCCTGTAAGCCAACCTCAACTTACAAATACAGTGTGAGGAAACCCACGTTCGAAGCACAGTGCTGAAAACAGTCAAGCTTTGCTCACTCAGCACCAAGCAGAAGCATCTGTACAGCCTTTTGTCCACAGTTGGTGAGTTCACACTGCACTTTCTTGCATTTCCTAGCACTACAGGGATTAGCTCTGAAGCACAGGAAGGTTTTTCCTGTAACCTCACTGCATCGATACCTGTAAAATTACAGGTTAATGTAATCTGATCACAGTTTCCAACGCAGGCATTCGTTTATCTATTACACCAGATTCTCTCCAGCATCTCCAAAAAACAGAGTAAGAGCCGTTAGTCAGCACTAGTATTTTGGCTCGCTTCTCACAGTCACACACAATATTTAATCAATCAAGATGAGCTCCTCTCACCTCTTGAGGAAGTTCCAGCTTAGACCTGTCATCCAGCCCATTAGAGTGCAAGCCCATGAGGTAAGGGACAGGAGCATCTAGAAAATGAAGGAGGGATGCTGGAAGGATAGGAACATATACATGCTGCCACTGAAATGGAAACATTAATGCTGTGATGGTCTCTGCCACAGTCATCAGCCTCTGATAATCTGAAAAAGATCAAGAAAAAATATTTCTTTTACAAACATTTTTAAGTAAACAAGTCTAAGTTAAAGAAATGAGAGCTGTCTTTAATACAGAAACCACAAAACGCAGTACTAGCTGAGCAGCATCTTAATGAAAGCCCAGACTTGTACACCCAAGCATATTTTGCTGAAACAACAAAGAGAGCTCAATGCAAAGTAGGTCATTCTACAAGTCATGTGGAAATGAGCAAACTGAGACTTAGTGTCCATTAAGTCACCCTCTGCTACCTATACCAGGGTTACCAGGAACATCAGTTTCAGTACGGAAGCAGTATTGTAAGTGGGTAAAAAATACATTGGGAATTATTTTTCTCTATGCTTACGGCTTTCTGTGGAAGCCTTGGATGAAGCCCAAAGCATCTGGTATCTCTCACATAAACATTTCTAAAATGACTGTTTAAATGTCTATAAAGCATGCTGTATAATAGCCAACTCAACAGTGCGACTGAAATAACCGTATATTAAATGAAAACCATCAGCTTTGTGTATCCTTTGCAATGTATGACCCAAGCCTCAGTTCAATGTAAAAACAACCCATCTCCTAGAATTTAACAGCAGTGCTAACCACACCTGTACAACCCACATACCAAAAGATCTTACTATTCAGCAGCTGGTGGTTAGAGCAGTCAACGCTGCAGTACAAACGCTGGGCCAAAACCTCGCTCTCCTCTTTTGTAGTACCTAACAATCTTTTTTTTTTTTTTTGTATCTATGCATCATAAAGGAGAAGCCAACACCAGGTGAACTCAGAGCATGTGATCTGATGCAACTGCTGACACATTCAGAAAGCTTTCGAGCTGCCAGGCTGGAAAGAGTATAAAACAAGTTCCCAAGACTAAGACAACTCCTACCTTCAGTCGAACTATAATGATATTGCAACAATATCCAATTCCAGACAGGAAAGGGACGGGGGAATTAGGGAGAAGGGAAAAAAATCCCAAAGTTCAGTATTCTTCACACCCATGCTTAGGTATGCACATCTAACGTGTTGACGAAACTACAGACACTAGGCAATTGGAAAAGATGCTTGAATACACAGGTTCAGGTGCTGAGGTTTCTGAAGCTGCCGTACACTTGCTGCAGAGTACAAATGAAGACTGCAAAAAGAACATGAGTTCAAAACAAATGTTGTGGAGAAAATTTAAGCTTAATCATGCACTTTCTAAGGTTATGGGTTTAATTATATTCTTTAGCCATCTGCCACTCAGACTTCATATAGTAGAAGACAGAGGGCCAAGAAATGCAGTTCCTGGCCATCATGATTGCCGAGTTTGGGGTCTGCAAAGAATCCCACAATCCAAGAGGAACTCAGCACCAAACTTTGCTACAGTCATATTTCTGCAATCTAGGCTTTGATTTTTCTTTTCAGATCAAACTTTACTGGTGGAAAAGGTTACTGCACAGAGCTACTTGACACTGCCTTGCAGTAGATCTTCTGTGACTGAAGGAGCCTTCAATCAGAACAAGCCAGAATAGCTTAAACAGTTTAAACTTTTTTCCAAAAGCTTGCTTGGACTGAAGCACGTTAGGGAACAATCAATTAACATCACCAGCAGCACTCCCCTATTCTGCCTGGACACCAGTTTCTGCCTACCCAATTACTTACTGGTTTGCAGCTTTAATCACAGCCTGACTGCAAAGAAGTGATGAATTAATGATAAGCTTTGGGAAGAAGAAGAATCCATTCCATACTCTATTTTCTTCAGCTTTAAAAGGAACTTTAAATGTAGCCACAGATATACAAACATTCCAGCTCGTTGGTATTCAGCTTGTTTATTTGAAAGAACAAGTCTCAGAATAGAAACAGTGTTTTCCCTCCACACAAAACCCCCTGTCTAATCCTGCTGGCTAATTTAAACTCAACTCCTCTCCGTGTCATTAAGCTAACTTTAGCATTAGCCTTGCAAACTAATTACAAACTAACATCAATAATTCAGAATTTCAGAGGTTGCAGCTCCTCCTGCAACCAAGTTATGTGCAAATGCAGGGCCCCGATCCTGGACATCCACCTAAGCTTTAGCCATTCCTAACTGCTTGGTTGCAGGGCCACAGTCTGCAAGTAACAATGACTACATTCTGCAGGCTTTATGTATGTCAGCAGCTGCTGGCAAAAGGCAAGGACAAAGGCAAGGCGGCTGCAAACATAAGAAAACATTTAAGTTATTTTGGCTTGAGTTATACCCATCCTGAGAGGGTAGGAAGGCTTGTTTTGTTTTTAAAAAATAAAGCAGTACACTTCTGGTACCAGAGCATTAGAGAGAGTTAAAAATAACAATGACAAAAATTTAAAAGAGGGAAGGAGTGCTTCAGTGGTGGTCTTGTTCTTGTTTTGAAAGCAGAATGTCTTATTCTGGTACAGGTGACACAGATTTTTGCCTTATATTGTACAAGAGCAGGGACAGGGAAAAGAACAACATACCTCTAGTGCGCTACTAATTTGGAAAGTACTTAACTGATGACTGTGCAAGGAAAAGATCTGCTACTTTTTAACATGGTCACTTAAGAACACAGAAAAAGGTTGGGTTTTTTATTCTAACCAGTTACTGTAGGTAAAATACATCATCCCTTAAAGCACATATAAGAAGTTATTTACATTAGTATTTACCTATGTCTAGCATATCTAGGTATTTTTGTTGATCCATGAAAAACAAGTAAATCCAGGAAAATGAAGAAGTGAGGGGTCTTGGGTCTGGAAACAGAGGAGCAGAATGGAAAGAAGGTGGCAGCTGTAAGAACCATCTTTCCACATCTCCATTCTCTTGTTCTACCAGACAGAAGTCTATCAGATGCTCACAGAAATTCTTTGACTTTGCCAAATTTAAAACCATGACTTGATCACATTCTGGAATATTTTTTTTTCCTTCTAATTGTCTTCCTTCATGGATCACAATGAAATAGTGTTGAATCTGTCAAGTAATTTCCATTCCACATGCAACTCCCATATCGCTGCTACAAGGCAGAAAGCTGCCCCCACAGTGGAGGACCATTAAGACAGATGGGTTTGGAGATTTTCAGAAAGTGCATGGATAAGCCAGAAGGATGGGCTACTTCTCAGGATTAACCTTCTCTTTAACCTGAAGAGGAGCCGAAGGGGGAAAAATTCTATCTGCAGTGCTCCACAGCACACAGTGCAGTTGAGCCACCAGACTAAAGCATTACCTGGAAAGTTCCCTTTAGGCATGCCTGCTCATAGCAGAAAGCATGGTGTACGAGACGCATTTTTCAACAATTTTTTCTGAGCACAGGTATGCAGTATGTCACACTCCTAAGAGAAAACATACATTTCTTGAACTGGGCCTTTTACTTCAAAAAAGCTGTAACTGCAGTGAGACAAAACTGTGGTTACTAGCAGCAGTGGGTCACAGTACTTCCTATTCATGTCCGCTCCGGTGTGACAGGCTGATTAAAGATACCTGCTCCAAGTAGCAAGTTTCCTAAATGACTGGAGGCTTAAGAAGAAAATGTCCTAAGTAAAAAGATCAGAGCTGGACAACACAGGACTAACACTGCAAAGCAATAAAATGAATGCTTTAAATCTCCAAGGTGAACATAATATTAAGCAAGTTCTAGTAAGACAGGAAGAAGTGATTCAAAAGGAAAACAAAGAAGAAAACCACCTTTGTTTGTACTTACAAATGGGAGCAGGCAGCAAATACCCAGAAAGTAAAAGCTTTCAGGATCACAGTCTGTGGCGGCAGTGCATTCTATTTCTCCTTTTATTGTTTCTGGCTGTTTAGAAAATCTCCTTCAAGCAGATTTCACAGCTGTCTTAACACAGTGCACACTTCTCAGAAGAGCTCTAGGTGCTCTACAGAGATAAGCACTAAGTCTATTTCACAGATACAAGAGCAACATAAATTGCAGGAATGCAAACCAGCACCGGCAGAATAACCTGGTGAGGGCACTACTGAAAGACTCCTTCAGCACCACTGTCTCTGCCACAGCTCCTCAGCACTAGCTCAACACTAGGAGCAGCTTCAGATACTTTGCTGTCTTACAGGCACCTGCATTCCTCTAATGCTTTCCCAAATGTCTTCTCAAGAGAACAATCAAGTCAATGAATTCATTCCCTACATTTGGCTTACACTGATCCAAAACACACAAGCTGTGCCAATGTGGTGAGACAAAAGAAGAATTTCCAGAAGCATAAAGTCAGAAACATGTCACTGGAATCTTGAAGCAAAACACATTCGCTGCCAAATGAAGTTACTTCTATTCCAAGTACTAACTGCAACTTGAGATGCTAAAGAACTTGTTCTAGAAAGGATTACATCTGGCAGCAAAGTACTCCAAGAGCTTTGGGTTTGTTGGTTGGGTTTTTTTTTTAAAAAGCAAATGTTACATGCAAACCCACTGATCCTGACACAGGCTGTTCTAAATCTAAATCCACCATCAGTATAGCAATATCATCTGACCTAGAATAATCATCCCAACCCCCTCAACTGTCACAGGTCTGAGCACCACGGGATTTAACAAATCTGAACCTCAGTCAGAAGTTCCACTTTGCTACTGATATCATCCTGTTAAGTGAAGCAAGCAATCTCTTTACTAAAACATTTTTCTAATTCACGTAGAAGAAAACAGTCTCATGGTTAGAAAAGGCAAAACCAGAAACTGCAGGAAGAAAAGGTTGACTTTCTAGGACTTCAAAATACTTCACACACCTATTTCAAGTAATAAGACAATAAATTACATATGTGCACGTTAGGAAGGTCTTCAGCTTGGCTCTTGGGAACATTCAGTAACTTCTATTATTAACTCACTAGGAACTCTGAAAGTATTCCAAGTATTAGCAAACTGCACCAAAGGGTATTTTTAAGAAAAAACAGCAGATAAAAAGTGTCAAGACATTAGATCTCTCAGAAAATACTTAATAGAGGCTGCATTTCAATAAACTATTACAGAGAAGACACTGGCACAGCTAGTTCACCATCTGAAGGCCGAAAGTCAACAACCAAATCACTAAAATTCTTTTTCTACTGAAAGATGACTTTTCAGCTGGAAACAATAAGTAAGAACTTGATAGAGGAAGACAAGGCATTTCCATAAGGTACAACACAGCCCAACTCAGCTAAAGCTTGAGTTGAGATGGGGGGAACAGGGGACAGAAATTGTCATAAAGATCCAGGCCCACAAACCTTCAGCTGCATGGATCCCTCCAAATTCCATATGTCTGTGCATGCAAACAAGAAACTCAAGTGTTCCGGAGCTATTTTAAGCTTCTTTAATTAGTCACTGATCAGACACTTGGAAAGCACACAAGAAAAAAAAATTAACCTATTGATATGACTTGGAAGGAGAACTCAGAATACAGAAGACAGCCCAGAAGTGAGCTGAGTTCCAGGCCAGGAGAAAAAAGTACTTCTAACACAATGGCCTGAAAAGACATTAGGGAACGCTCTTCTGATACAGGCATTGCTTTTCTTGTGCTTCCAACCAGCCAGGCACAGGCATTTCTGCCACAGGAGGTCTCGAGCACAACCAGAGGCCAGCTCGACTGGATTCCTCTTCAGATGGAAGAACCGATGTTGGCGTCTACCACTGGCAGATATCCACACAAATACAGATACAGATATCCACACAAACAAATGCTCCCTAAATGTCAAATATAAAAATTTCTAGATTTTCTATGAAAGTAATTTGTTTTTTAAATCCAAGAGAATAATCACTATTGAGTACAATAAGGACTTTTTGACATGTCTGAATTATTGTACAGTTTTTCCCTGTGTTTATACAATGGAACAATTATGACATAACACCCTGCTGCCATTATACACTTTTAATCACCTTGGCTATACACACAAAATCCATCTTTGGCTCCAGTATAAGCACACATCTCAACACACAAACATCTGCATTTCATACTTGAAGAATGTTGCAAAGAACTGCAAGTTATAATTTATAACCGGTTACCTTTTCCATTCTACATATTTCAGTGACAGCTCAATGGAAGAAAATATCAAAACCAGATTTCAGTAACACCACGGACTGCCCCTGGATTTCTCTGGGGGTCTTCATGGCTTCTTTACCATTACTGTAATGGTACACAAAATGTGATCTGCCTACTTCAAACCACACCATTATGGATGGGTGAGTCTGGACTAACATTAGCCACCTTAGGACAAAAAAAGTCAAGAAATTATCTTTTGGCAAGAGTCCACGTACTCTGTGTTAGAGTAACAGGATGCAGAGTAGGAAGCTCAGTATTCACAAATTTAACACATAAAATGGATACCACTACCACATTACTTATTAATTGATAAGCAGATGCTATTTCAGGTTAGTTGCTGACTACCCTCCCTTAAAGCAAGCTTTAACTATATGACCTCAGCAATAACTGTTTCAAGGCCTTAAAGATTTGCTGCTTAAATTCACTCAAATAAAACTTTTTTTTTCAGGTCACTTTATTTCAAGGTAACAACTGAAACATGACTTTGGGTACTCTAAGAGAAAATTATGTTTGTATCATTAATTCTTCTTCAAAACCATATATAATTAACCATGTGTTTTCCCAAAATACATGGACAGCTTGGCAGAGATGGGGGTAAGTCAGCTAAGGAGCTGAAGAGAAACATGGGAGAACACATACTACTCTATGCAACAGCACATCTCCAGGGACAGCAATAAAGGGGACAGTCAGTCCATGAATACAGGGGATTATGTGAAAGCCCAAAATTTCAACTTTAGGTATCTCAAACCAGGAGCCAATGCAACTCCAGTTCTTCCCTTTACATTAAAACCTGCACATAGATCAGCCTGACCACATTAGCATGCTAACATCACCTTAATGCAGCTATTCTGTTGTGTGTATTTTAAAATTCAAGAAATGAAAAGACCTTGCAACAGTACAACTGCAAGATAAGAAAACAAAACCCAAGTACTCACGCTGTGAATAAAGCAGTATCTGAAACTCCAGAAGGGCACAAGTAAAGAGTTGAACCACATTTTCTACTCCAAGCAATTCAAAAACTTCTTTAACTGGAAAATCAAATAATGGTAGTTCACTGGTGCTTGGCCTCTGGCAAATAATTGGTCCATAAACACCGGAAAATTTTAATGACCTTCCTGCT
The DNA here is from genome assembly GCA_013400835.1 of Zapornia atra. Lineage (NCBI taxonomy): Eukaryota > Metazoa > Chordata > Aves > Gruiformes > Rallidae > Zapornia > Zapornia atra. The sequence goes on along the minus strand of VZTU01014983.1, from coordinate 7,993 downwards.
GGAGGAAGAGGAACCTCATAGAGAATATTGTAGATGTAGCTTTCTAAAGGTAGAGGTGGTGGCTGAGGTGAAGTCACTGCTTGGTGAAGTTGTTCTAGTACTTTTTTACAAGCTTTCATAAAAGACATTGGAGTAATCAGACAAATGCACTTTGAGACATAGAGTGTGTCTCTGCTGATGTCATAGGAGTTAAAACGTTGTAGCTTTGAAACAGAAGTGCCATTGCAGTCTCCAGTGCTGCTGCAGCTATCTTTGTCATTTGTGGGTGGAGTATGAAGAATGTCATATTCAGCATTGTGCATATGATACAGTGTCTGCATTGCACTGCAGATCTGTTTGCTAGTAACTTCCTCAAAAAACGTGAGAGAAAATCCAAATGTCCGTGAGCCATCTTCACGAGTAATAATAAAAGAGTGGAACTGAGGTTCTCTGGAATCTGCTTGTGTCTTGAAAGCAAGCCCTTTAGGCATACACAGCTATAAAAAAAAAAAGAGGGGAGGGGAGATAATATCGATTAAAACACACTTTTTTTTCCCCCCTGATCAAAATAGGATATAGAACCCACAGACTGCCAACCATCACTTTTCACTTTAAATTTGTTAAGTGTTACATCTCTATACCATACAACAATAAGCATCTAAATGAGAAGAACTAAAAGAACATATTAAAAGGGCTACACAAGGTGTCTACTGAAACTCATACCCATTTTACCACCTTCAACAGGAATAAAATAACCGAGTTCAAACTCAGATAAAGGAAAGTATTTTGGTCACCAAAACCAGAAACCTGGCAGAGAAAAGTACTATATTTTACCTAAATTAAGAAACCACACTGTATTCTCTTAAACAGAAAAATCATTCACAAAAATGATTCATTAATTGCAGATTAATTTATTTCTCTACCAATTCTCCAGAATGTAAAGTTGTAAAGGAACAAAAAGTCTCTCCTGGGGACTTATCACTTAAAAGTTTTAACTTTAAAAAATATCCCAATGAAGTGAAAAGGCCTTTTAAGCCTGCACAATTTAGAGAAATTATTATTATTTCCAATCTATAATAGACTTCACACTTTTCTTTTTTTTTTTTACAAAGAAAGCAATGAACGTCTTCACTTGTTAAGGTAGGTTTTTGTCTTAAAGCCAGAAGTCATTAAGCAATACTGACCATTCCCACTGCATCCTGGTCAAAAGGGTTCCATTCAACATTCTCAGGATAGCGAGCAAGAACTTTGGATTTAAATGTGCGTCTTAACGGGGTCTGTTCAAAGTTTTCCCCTGCAGGTGAAGACAGACACAGAGGTGAGCATTTCATTCTCAAGCTCAAACAAGGCCAAAAAGCAGGACATCTGCAGGCAGATGCAAGGATAAGCGAATAAAGCACACACTCCTTTTAGTTGAGACAGAAAATGCAAGACAGTTAGTTAGCATATAATCAGAGTGCAGATATTAGCAAGGATTAGCATTGTAACATTTTTATGTCATTAAGTATCTGTGCTTTTCCTTAAGCGCGACTATCTTGAGACTGTGGTCACGACAGCAATTCTCTAAGCCGTTCTTCAGATATTTCAGATTCTTGTTAAAGCACAGATAAAGCTTCAGCTTCACTGGAATTTTGTTACTGAAGAAAAGCACAAATAGACAAGATTGAAAGACAATGCAAGTTTAAGATAGGCATAGAAGTTGCATCACTTAGTTTCTTCCTCAAGACTTAGGAGAAAGGGTATCCACCATCTAGTGCAAGAAGTTAGCTGTGAAGAGAGAGTCTAGAAGGTTAAAAGACCAAGAACACATAAATGCCCATGAAGACAGGGTATCAGATGAACAAAGAATTCTGCTTTTTTTTTTTCCCACACTTTTTTCTTTACCTTCTGTTGCACTTGAAATGAAACGGCTGACACCATCTCGGGTTTTAGAGGCCTGTATATACTGGCATAAAGCTATACAACAAATAAAAACAACACTGCATTATACATTTTATACTGTCGACTGTAATTACGTAGCTAACGCAGACAAGTATTCTATACAGAATTAGCATGCATAGTAGAAAGTCTGCTCTCCTAGTATGCTTTTTATATGTATCCAACTTTAAACAAGTTTCTTATTTCAGGTACATATTACTTGAAGATGATCAGTATGTAACAAAAACTCATAAACACAAAAACACAATCTGAATGCTGATGCAGCAATAGGAATTTGTTTGTTAAATGAAAGTTTTACATGTTAAACTATAAAATACTCCCAAAGAACAGATAATGAAACTAACCCCAAAAACATGACCATTTCAAGCCTTGCAGAACTATATGACATAAACCTACATGGCATAGTCCAACTTTCCACAGATGCTATCTATCCATACTAGACTGGCTGATACAATCTTATTTATAAGATCTCAAATTTCCTCTGGAGCGATGCCTGTTCATTGTGACAGCACAGAACTTTCTGCAGTGAATCTTCAGAAAACGTGGAGTTGCTTTTAAAAAAAAAGTGCACAACTGTGTATCTTAAAATAAGCTCAGCTATGTTACTAGAATGCAATTAGCTAAATGAGCATGCAGCTGTTGACAGCTGCACTAACAATCAGGCACAATGGAATAGCATGAAATCATATGCTTTAAATAAATGGAACTATTTCAGCAACACCTGCAAAAGAGAAAACATAGTTCAACTCCTCACTTGCTTTCTTACATGCAGCAATTACATGGCAAAAGAAATTGATTTCCTAATTGATTGTGTTTGTTCTGTACTTTTACAGTAATAAAGTTCAAGTTCTAAACCAACTTAGAAGCTTTATTTCATGCATTTACTTCCAAAAGTAGCCGTACACAGACATGGTTATAACAGTGCCTACAGATAACAAAGAACCGAACAAACACATTGCACCCAACCGTTTCCATGGAATGCTGAAGAAGTCCCTCGACAGTTGAGAAGACATGTCACTCTGGATTTTGTTTAAAATAAGTCTTAAATATTACCTCAAAACAGGGAACTTACCCTGAATCAGGACCTAGGACAGGTCTCACAATACCCAAAATATTCACCAATCTGTTTTGCTAATCTTTTGGATTTTAGCATTGAAATTAAAGGAGGGATTGCTTCTCCCGTATGTCTGAAAAATCAAAAGCCTGGCTGATTTTCATAACACACACACACACACCCCTCAGCTACATTACTCATTACTTTGCTCAATAAAATAATTTTTCAGAGAGGAAAAAAAAAGTGTATGTGGGAAAACCTGAAACACGTACAGAGAGGGGGTTAGTTGGCAAAAAACAGAACACAACTTCACTGAAACACAACCATCCCGGGAAAGAGCTGAGTCAACAACAGAAAATGTAACAGCATCTCCTCAAGAACTAAAACCCATCTCAAAAGATGAAAATAAGCATTTAAAGAAACTTACAATGTCCTAGAAAGAGAAAGTGGATATAATACCAAAACTCTACTGACACAAACATACCCCCAAGACAGTCCTCTGTAAAAGAAGTTTTAAAAACAAGTCAGGAGATTTAACACACCTACTATTTTCTATATTTACATCTGTGCAGATGATGTAATCTCAAGATAATTGAGGAAAAACCTCAGACATGTACTAAGCTGTTTTGTCCTTGGAGCTTTTTTATTCCACATACGTACAAGGGAGAAAATTTCTGAAGGCCAAATTTTCTCCTGAACTTGGAAACCACGCATCACAATCACTGGGTTCACCTATGTGCAAGGTCATGCATATTTTGGAAATATGAATAAAATCTGTGACTTGAAGACCTTCTCATTAGAATGATTAATACTGCAGAACACATGATGCTGCTCTTTCCTTCTGATTAAAAACAAAGCAAAACACCACCCCCCAAAAAACAAACAAAAAACCCCAAAACCAACACTAAATGGATGCTTATATATTTTAAGAAGCCTTGCCCCATCTCCTCCCAAGAGATATGCTCTCCAACACACACTTAATTATTTTAGACTTGAAACCTGTCTATAATTTAATGACAGTACTGAAACTGATTTCTGGAAACCTGCTGAGTCCTTCAACAGAAACAAAAGGCAACGCTTACATGCCTTCCTGTAATTCATCATACTACTCAGCTGTTGCACAGACATTGCTCCTGCCAGAGTGCCTCCATATTACACTTCTTCCTTAGAGCCATACAGCCCTTCTATCATCTATGTTATGTTGACTTCTGCACAAGCGTGGTGCTCATTTTCTCTTTCAAGGCAGCGGTCTTCCCTCTTTAGCTATCTCTTTTGGTAAGAACCTTCATGCTGGTAATGCAGCAAACCATTGGGCCTCTAGACTGGGCAATGCTGGCTTCCAAAGATGCTGACAGTGCAGGGAATCTCAAGTGAGCTCAGGTACATCATCTGGAAAGTTCAACCAAGAACAGAAAGGTGATCTTATGCACCTGTTTTCTTGCCATTACAACTAATGAGAACCTGACAATCCACAAGTCCATTGCCTAAGCTCCCCCTTCACTTCTCCCTCTAAGCAGCTAACAACTGTCTGCGTAGCCATCAACAGACAGCAAAACAAAACTTCACAAACAGCAACTGCTTACATCCAGAGTCAAAAAGCAATTAGCCCTAAATTTCTTAATTTATGATCAGTTAGAAACCTCAAACATGAGCACCTGGCTCCAGCAAATACCAATTGCAGCACATCTCCAGAAGGCAAAAATAACTTCTGGTTCTAAGATCTATCTCTGAGTGAATTAAGACGTCTGATTAATTCAGTACTAGCTGAAACGGTGTTGATAAAAACGCTGAACACAGGAGCAGGTTTAACAAATGCAGGAGACAAACCCATCAGCAAAAATGGGCAAAGTTTTATTCTAGAACTGAGAAGATGAAGATGTAAAGGAAGATAAGCTGATAAAAATATGATGTATGCCACGAGTTTCAGAGTGAGTAGATGCTCCCACACAACTGTCAAAGTACTGCTATCATCAGATAATGCTTTTCATAAGGTTCCTCTCCTCTAGCAGAAGGGACTGGTAGAAAGTATTGATCCAAGCTACAAAACAGAGGTCTTCAAACATGATTCCTCTGTAAATAATTTATTTCTTTTGGCAAGTTCCATTTAAAAGAGATTTCCTCCCACACACCCCCAGTGGAACATGGTATTGCCTGCTGAAGACTAAGGAGGCCTTTCAAACATGTTTGATGATCCTCGCATTACACAATACCCCCCAGCTGTTTGTCACAGCACAGGAAAAGCTTTACAAAAATCAAGATGCAAAGCAACCCACAGACTACAAATTTGCAACTAACTTGGATTTGAAGCAGAAACAGTAATGAAATAGCTACAACTACAAGATTATTTGTCAGGCACTGTCATACAACACACAAGTTCCATAAACATACAAAATTCCAGGAAAAAAGACAAAAAACACCAAAAACCAACAGGAATACTTCATGACATTTCAGGCCAACATGCTTCACGACATCAAACCTTCAAAACAATAAGAATCCCATTGGTTTTTGCAATGTAAATAGTATCATAAAAGCATAAAGAAACATCAGTTCACTAGGCACTGTACAAACACACACCAATTCAGAGCGAGACCTGGTGCTGCACCCAGATGAAGAATGACAATAAAGCAGAGAATCTCCGAATTTCTTTGGCATCCCACTCAAAACAGAATCAGTGAAACAATTTAGATTTAAAAATATATAAATAATGTAGAAGGAGCTACCAGAGAGTAATGTCTCGCTAATCTGTTTTAGCCACTGTCCTCATAACCAGCTCGCTTAATTCACACTGATCCCCCAAAACAGGAGGGAAGCACAAGAGTAAACACAGGAGTAACAAGAGTAAACCACAGAGGATCTTAAACTGGTTTACTGAAGAAAACATGGGACTAGAATAGGGTTTTAATGGCCTACATGTGTCAGGCAGCGCAGCTCACAGCAATCTTGCCAAATGAGGGACACTTGGCACCAACCAGATGAAATCTCACATAAGAGGCAGGTAATTCTCCAACCCCTCCCTCCAACATCTTGATTCCACATCTCCAACTGAACTCAGACTATATTGCAAGCATAAAGGAAACTACAAACCTGATAAAGATGAACAGAGAGTTGAAGCACATTACATTTAACTGGAATACGTAGTTAAAACCAGCCCTTTTTCACAGCCACATTGAAGCTCACACCACTCCTTGAACAGCCACCTAATACAACCTGTACCATAGGGAACCATCAAGCTTGATGTACTTCCTGTTCTAAAGTTACTTATACCACTTTAAAATGATGCTGGCCTAGGTGTCTGCAATTTGGACTTCTGAATTGCAAGCACATTAGAACAACCAATGCATACACTAAAGTATCTGATGTTTGAACTAACTACACCTCAGTTTACTGAGTGGTATCTTACTAAGTCACCTATTACTGAATGTAAGCTGTATCACAATGCAGATATGTGTCATGGGCAGAAAAAAACCCTGGCTCTCATTTTCATGCTCCCTCCTGCTCTTACTTGTATTACTTCTGCTGCGAGCAGAAGTGTCTTGGGTCTGATAAGAATTAGGACTTACAAACTCAGAGATGCTACATGGAGTTTCCAACCTGAGGACGACAGCATTACTTTGGAAGTATCTGCATGAAACTGTCCATACCCATGGACACCACTTTTCTACAGGATTATACAGAAGAAAAAAAAAAGTTACAGAAACAAAAATGAACTAAAACACTCTTTAATTCGGTAACCTGAAAAATGCTATCTACCAAGCTTTCCCCAGCCTTATGGGGGAATAAAGAGAGTGAATTCCAAAGGTCTAATTTTAGTGTTTTCCCGATTTACCCAGAGGAAAAATCTGATTCCTGCTCTACATATTCCTCTTCAGGGAAAAAAAGTCTTCCTAACACACAACAGGAAAATAATATGGTTTTACAACTTATAGTTGCAATTATTTATTGCCGCCCCCCAATATATAAACAATTACAAGTTTCAACTGAAAAGTGGACTTAGTGCAAGCAAAACAGATTGAATTTTGAATTCTCAACAAAATGAAAGAGGAAGACATGACCTTTTTAAAGGCCTGGAAATTCAGACTTAAACCCTACCACTGCAGACACACCTCCCCCTGCTCCACTCTCTTCCCTTTTTTGACTACCCCATTTGCAAAGTTCTGCTTACAACCTGAACCATGGGGGAGTACAATTTATAGTTGCTATCACCATTACTAGGTGCATGCAAACATGCCAAGTAGTAACATGTTTCTTGTCAAACCTTCATGTGTGGTCATGAAATAAGCTAGACTTGTACTGAAACCTCTTAATACATACACTGCAAATTCAAGCTATGCCTGCCAATCACATACGTCCTCTCAGGTAGCTTACAGCAACAGAAGCAGCACATACCCAGATGGACTGTTTGCAAATTTCTAATACAAACTCCCAAAGAAAACATTTACATTGTTGTAATAATTAGATTTCCCCTGATTAGTACTTTGTTTCTTTATAAGTATGCCTCTAATCTCAGATTTTTTTTCTCTTCAGTACACCAGTCAATCAATCATTCTTTGTAACCCACACCCTGCCATGAAGTTTCCATTCATGCAAGAGTTCTATCTAGTACCGTGTAGCTTTAGTTGTTCTTAATTTCCAAGGGCAAACTTGATAAAAAAGACCCCAGGGATACTTTGCAAACAAAACTTTATAAAATCGAATCACAGCCTTTTGTATATGCTGTCAATTCACTATTTGGTTTCAGTTTTTAGAAAGAAACTGCAGTGCTGCAACTCTAAAAATTATGCAAGACCAAGAACTGTAGAGGAACTTCCTTCTCCCTGCATACTAGCTAGAAAAAAGTCTTTGAGCAGCTATTTGAGAGGTAGAGTCAGCTCAATTTGCTTTCCGTAACATTAAAGAAGATGTCAGAAGAAACTACCCTAGTTACCAGAAAAAGTGCCCAATAAAAAGAACTTCAAGTCACGCAACATTGATTTTAAAGACTTGTTAATACTGCCATCTCCATTTGTTCATCAAGTCCACTGA